>JAEQBH010009745.1:0-86959 GCA_016808115.1 Tetrastigma voinierianum | reverse complement strand
ACGCTTAGTGATTATGCTATAGGGTCGCTTTAGGATAAAGGAAGATAAAGGCTTTGTGATCTAATATGCCAACAAGACTCTAGATTCCGGGCTCAAGCAAACTACACAACTACTGAAAAAGAGTTTTTGGTCGTCGTCTTCGCCCTAGAAAAGTTCAGGTCATACATCAGGTCTCCAGAACTATTTTCATAGATCACGCAGCACTGAAGTACCTGCTCTCTAAGTAGGATACCAAGCCTCGGTTGACTAGGTGGATCCTACTGTGCCAAGAATTTAACCTGACTATTAAAGATAAAAAGGGGGTCAAGAATGTGGTAGCTGACCACTTATCTTGGTTAGTTCTAATCCGCTTCTCACGCGCACTCCATGGGCAATAGTTTTCCGATGAGCGCTACTTTATTCATTGCCCATGGTATGCGGACATTGTAAATTATTTGGTGACTGGTCAAATTCCACCCCAATGGACCTCTCAACAAAAGAGGAAATTTTTCGTGGACATTAAGAAATATTATTTTGATGACCCATATTTGTTTAAATACTCCGTCTTGCATTGATGAGAAGCGTGTGTACCCAATGAAGATCAACACTCACCTTTTTCCATTCGTGCTTGGTGGAGGCATTTCTCTGCAAGGAAAACAACAGATAAAATTTTGCAAGCTGGTTTTTATTAGCCCACACTTTTTAAAGACTGCTTTGAATTTTGCAAAACTTGTGCTTGGTGCCAACAATTAGGAGGGGTCACAAGAAGGAACATGATGCCTCTTACCTCGATTTTAATCATTGAGATCTTTGACTGTTGGGGTATAGACTTCATGGGGTCTTTTCCTCCTTCTTGTGGGTACCTTTACATTTTGCTGGTTGTTGACTATGTGTCGAAGTGGGTAAAGGCCATTCCAACGAGAACTAATGACCACAAGGTCGTTTTGAAGTTTATAAAGAACACATTTTCTCTCGCTGGGAGTGCCTTCGTGGCAATCATTAGTGATGGTGGGCTCCATTTTGTAATCGATCTGAGAATTTGCTGAAAAGTATGGAGTCACCCACAAAGTTTCAACGGCATATCACCCACAAAACCAATGGTCAGTTTCTAATTAGCTAATAGGGAGATCAAACACATTTTGGAAAAAACGATTGCCCCAAATTGCAAAGATTGGTCGCTTCGACTTACCGATGCTCTTTGGGCTTACCGTACTGCTTTTAAAACTATTCTTGGTATGTCTCCCTATAGGCTTGTTTATGGAAAGGCTTGTCATCTGCCGGTAGAAATGGAGCACAAGGCATATTGGGCTATTAAAACTTTTAATTTTAATTTGGATATGATAGGTAAACAGCGACTATTGCAGATGAACGAGCTTGAGGAATTGAGGCGTGAGTCGTATGAGAGCTCCCGGATTTACAAAGAGAGGCTCAAGTTGTTCCATGATAAGACCATTGCGCGGAAAACTTTTGAACCTAACCAAAAGGTACGCATGCCTCTCTGCTGCACATGTTTCCGTGCAAACTCCGCCTTGATCGCCCGCTTCTTGTCAAGGTAGTTTACCCATATGGTGCAAAGCTGAGATTGAAAAACTGAAATGGGCGAAATCCTTTAAAGTCAATGGCCAACGCCTAAAGCCATTTCTCGAGCACTTTGACCGTCAGGAGAGTAGTGAGGACCTGGTAGATCCGCTCTACCAGGATACTCCTTCAGAGTAAATTCTATCCAACCTTGTTGTATATAATTTTTGTTTTCTTGCATTTCTTTTGCTTTCTTATTTCAATTGCTTTTATAAAAAAAAAAAAACAAAAAAAATTATTACTCGCCTCCTTTATTTCTCTTCCGTCCACTTCGTTGTGGGGTGACCTTGTGTGCATTGAGGACAATGTCATGCCAGAGCTGTGGGTGGGCTTACACTGTTGTGACCCAACTACGCGCATGTTACATGTCTGGGCATGGAAATCTGAATCGAGGCTCGGGCATAGTACTGACCAGAATGTATGCGTACCGCATGACTTTGTATACACACTCCAGGTCATCTCAATGCATTTACACAATAACAAGCATGCACAAAATCTCTATGTTCATATTGTGGACCTTATTACTCCGAATTCTGTTCTAATTCCCTACACAAACCACAAACTTTCGGTTCAAACTCTTGTTTTGCCTACTATTGCTTTCGCCTGTGCATTATTTTAGCATTCCATGTAACTACATGCATCATATTCTCTGAGGAACACCATGCATAACTGGAAAGTGATTTGAGGCCATTATTTATGTGTTACATTTTGTGAAATCATTTTGATCTACCCCTTGCACCCATCTTGAGCCTTGAGTTGCTAATTCGGTTCGAACCCTAGGAACCATGATCATAAGAAATACAATGGACCCCATGGTAAGTGTGAAGGTGTCAAAAGAGGGAAGGCATACTGTTAGCCCAAGGGAACACAGTCAGCTCAAAGTGCATTAGAGCAGGGAGAGAAATGAGCATGCAGTGAAATCCGGGATGGAAGGCATTCGAAAAGGATATATTTATACACGGCACTATCGTTCCCTAACTTTACAAAAAATATAAAAAGAAAATATATATAAAAAGGGACAGCGGTGACCGGCAACACTCACCGGTACCAGATCACTTGTGCAAAAATAGCCAAGTATCTTGCACCGTACCCTCGACGGATTTAGGGCAAATTAGTATTTTTAACCCCTGCCAGACCTCTTTCATTCCCTTATCACCCACTCTTATTTAGACAAACCCTACCCCACTTATCTCCCTCACACGAGCAAACTCGAGATCCCGTGTTTCACAATTGTTTTCTACCATCCCGATCCCATTCATCTTTCTCAGACAGACGCGGGTAAGCACCCCGCACTCGAGAGCCGCCTTTTCTGCGGGTATTATATTGTATCTCCATGATTTGTTTGGGTGGTTTGGGTTGGTAGTATTTGCTCTTTTGTGATTAGGGCTTTGGCCGATGGTGGTGGAGAAAGCTTTATCTCGATCTCGCACGGGGCCAAAATTTCGAGACTCCTGGGAGATAAGATATTGGGATATTGTTTTATGTAAGTTTAGCCGCATTTCTTCTCAGATTTCATATTCTCACCATATCTATGGCAAGATTTAAGAACACCGAAAGGGCAAAAGCGCCTCTAGCTCTCTATGAGAGCGCGCCGTGAAGGTGCTGAAATCCGACACTCCTCGCATCATGTTAGCGGCAAGAGTGAAGAGATCTATCTTCTCTCGAGAGCGAGGAGGCACGGAGAGGCCGGGCGAGGAGATCGGAAGCCATGTTTCGCCGAGGCTTCATTCGTATCAGAAAATGGGCCCAATCGATTGCAAAGCGGGGATTTCATTGCGAGCGGGGTGTGAAAGTGGACACATTTTTGTTCACCCATCCTATCAGGGCTATTATTCAAGAGCAGAATGCGCTTTGTTTCACAGAAGGAAGTACAAAGGGTATCTACCTACCTTGGTTCGGGAATTTTATACCAATTTGAGAGAAAATCAACGGGTAGATACCCTGTTAGAGACCACTGTGATGGGTAAGCAGTTAAAGATCACTCCTGATTTGATAGCTCACTCTTTACAGTATGTCCGCCCTGCCGCTCATGATCGACCTTACCCCCTTAGGTCCATTATCGAAGTTCGACACGCCCGCTTGTTCATCGAGACATGTGCACCATCATGTTGCCATGAGTGGTTTTATAATGCTAAAGAATTTGTTCTGTAGCTCAAGCCCGAATATGCGCGGATGAACAAAATTATTCCCATGGATATGATCGGGCCAAAGGGTAATGAGAAATTTCCGAGCAAGGAAGAAACTCATGAGTATGAGGTGATGATCGGAAGCTCATTGACTATGACTCTGGGTTATATGTGGGTTATGAGGGGACTTTCTCGTAGCCTCCTAATCGAAAATAGGCATATCCCATTCCCATCTCTAGTGACAAATCTTGTGAAGCCAAGTGTGATGAGGGGAGTGGTTAGGGAAAGAGAATTCTTTGCCGGGCCCATTACAAGCCAAATAGGAGGCCAAGAGCCGAGTCGCATCCACGAGACCTCGGCCTTCACATCCTCATATTCCCTGACCTCTTCGTCTTTAGCTCAAAGGTCGATGAGCACATCCTCTCGAAAAGAATGGAGCGTCTGGATTAAGGTGGTTTGTACCGCATATTAGGGAAGTAGAAACAAACACTAATAAAGCCTGTGCCCGAGAGTCATATTTACCGAGGAGAGCTCGCAGCTGAGATGCCCCTCCCGACTCGGACGGGATTCAGAGGAGCTCGACGACCGCGATCGATGAGGACGCATTTAATGCACGACGAGGACATCGAAAGAAGTAGCATAGCAGGCCAGATTAGGTGGTACACATTAGCAGAGACCTCACCACGCCATGCCAACACCCATTTTGCCTATATCGCTCTACTCAGGTAGCTTCTGTGTGGTCGCATAAGCCTTGGCGTACCTTTTTGATTTCGGGCCAGGTTATTGCTCCTCGACTTTTATGCATAGTAGTTAGCAAATGTTAAACTCGTTGCCTCTTATAATATCGCTCATTTCAGCTTAGTGCTCGTATGGCAAATTCTTCTTTCTTTTCAATTCCATGGTCCTTATATGAATAGCTCGTTTTGTGATAGTTTGTTGTTATGTCTATCGTCTTTTAATCGTGGTTTTAATGGAGTCAGACGGGTGCACACTATGTCAGGTTGAAGTACTATGTTTAATTTTTTCCCTTTTGAGAAACTTGCAAAGCTTAACTGCACCTAGCGCATTTTGTTGGAAATCATAATCAATAGGTGTCACTAGTTTAAATCTTGCTAGGGACTAGCAAGACGCAGTGCTCGTGGGTGTCGAATACACAAAAGAGCAACAATTGTCGAATTCTCTCAGTCATACTTTGCTCACATTTGTATAAGAACAGTACCTTGATTGTTTTCGTGTTTCGGACTTGTATAGGTTTTTCAGTTTCATGCATAGTTGTTACAAGCGGTTCGTGACCGTAGTTTAATACGGATCATCGAGGATGACGGGCAAAATTATTGCGGGTAAAGTTTTGGGAAGTGCAATGATGCTAGGGAACAAGTGCAGAGGCAGTGGTACTAGTACCAGACAAACTGGTACCGGTACCCCAAAGCAGGAAATCAACAAGCAAGCCAACCGGCACCTGCATCACTCAAACCGTATCACTCCCAAACGTAAAAGCACCAAAGAGCAACCCACTGGCATCAGCACCCAACCCACTCTGCATTCAACATGTAATATTTACGGAATTGAGCAGATTACGATTCCAATGCAAGGGTACATTCGTCCTTTGACCACCAACTCGAGATTACAATGGAAAAGGGTATAAAATCCAAAGGAAAGTGCAGTATGTTTTGGGATTTCTAGGTTTCGCTCTATAAAAGAGTGTTCTTTCTCATAGTTTTTGCTACGGCTTTTATAGAGTAGCATAGAGACTTCACTTCTTTCCGCGCATTTTGATTTCAAGTTCATGTAACCTTTCGCTTAGATCACACAACTCGTTTTCTTCGCAGTTTGTGTTTTTGATTCTTCGGGCTTTGCAATTGAAGTTTGATTTTCTCAAGTTTCTTTATGAATAGTTTCATCAATTATGATTTGCTTTATAATTTCAATGAAGTTCTAAAACTCTTATGTTGGGGTTCTAACAAGGAAACTCACCCTGATCATGTAATAACCCTCAATTCCTCTTTTATACTCCAATGGATCAGATATGTTAAGCACTTGTGAGAACTTTATAAACCTAAGGCATCTCTGACAACGTGTTAATGAGAGATCCTCAGACACGCTGTGTTTGATTACAAATGCAAGCTAAGAGTCCAGTTAATTGTTGAACAAGTGTTTAACATCCCCGATCGTGATTTCACTTAAAAGAGCGCTTAATGCAAAATCTTCCATCGAAGACCATTCATCAATGAATCTTAGATAGATCAGAACCAAGATATGGGAATTGCCCGATCAATAGTGAGTGGAAACCTAAGAACCCCATCAATTAGCTTTCTATTTTTAAATAATCGATTTAATTAATTACTCAATCAACCAACCACAACCCCATAAATTCCTTTTAAATACACACATTCGGGAGAATAGCCCTAAGGATCACCTAGAAGACCACTCTTGCGGAGATGACTCAGACTCCCACAAGACATAATGCTAGACGACCTTTAATTCCTACGCTTGGGAATAAATCTCAAAGATACGAATAAGACGGCGCCATCATTTCTCGGTTAGAAGCCATATACCTTATCACTTTGTTACTCACATTTCTTTATCAAGCAGCACTCCATTGAGCCTCACGCGTGCATTTTGGCCTATTTTTTTCTTATAGCCCTGCTTGCCTTTTCATACTGGGATAGGAGCCTCAGTGTGTGAATGCCTTAGTTTAGGATTTTGTTGGTAGACATAGTTTACATATGGTTTTTTACATCGCCTTACCACATTTACTTCATTGTATCCGCTCCATTTCATAGTTTCTATGTTTTCTCCACTTTCTTTCTATCTGACTTCTCGTTCTATCTCATTATTTCCCAATTAGATTGGTGATTTATTCATTTTACTGCATAGGGGTTTGTCGTGTCATCCCTTCACTCATTCCATCGACATTTATTTAGAGACTTTTAGTTTGAGAGGCCTATGTCATTTCATCGGGAGTTGTTTTATTGTACCTTCGTGTTCGATATGTCTTGTTCATTGTTTTATATATAGTATATATATATATATATATATATATATATATATATATATATATATATATATATATATATATATATATATATATATATATATATATATATATATATATATATATATATAAAATAAATGCACACGTGTATGTATTCGGGTGATAGTATTCCCTCGAAAGTACTATATGGATTTTATGAAGATCATTGTTTCGAAAAATGACATCAGGAGTTCGTATGTGAGCTTCCCGAGATCCTTATCATGTGCTTACTTGATATTTTATTAAGGTATATGAGATGACCGATCCTTCCTAGGGCTCCGAAGTCGTTGTCATATCTATCATCCAATTTGTCGATGATTACGTCTTCCCATGCAAAGGATTTGGGTAGATTCATCATATCGTCATCATCAGTTTTTCCTTATCAAGTATTTTATCTTCGACTTCATACCTTCTCATTTTCACATTTATCAACCTCCATATGTTTATTGATTTCGAGTTTGATGTTTCACTTACATCCTTTTCCTCTTACCTATCTCACCACATGTTACACTTTTGCATCACATCATTATTATTGGCACTTCCATTGGATGTTCTTGTGTCCATGGCTCATGAGACTTTATGCATGCACATTCCACACACGAGGACATGGTTGATCATTGCGTTTGAGCCTAGTTTCTCTTCATTTCTTTTACCTTATCACCTTAAGCCTACATTACGATCCGTGTCATAAGACCACCCTAAGACCATGGGATTTAATGTTTTCTTTGACAACACCTAATTTGATAGGTATTTGAGACTTAGTCGATATCTGGACATTATTATGTGGCTTTTTCTTGGAGATGCCTTGCTAGCATTCGATCCATTTGGGCCATGGCTCTAGACGACCCAAGTTGCTGCCTTTGCTATTGGGGGATGCAGAGATTTAGATCGATTCCCTTGGCATGCCATACCGAGGCATACCCCTATATGTCTGGGATCATCCGGATTTGTTTGTTCAGGTATGTATTTCGCCGAGATGTCGTACATATTTTTGATATTCGGGGTTTCATCACATCTCTATTGGATGACATGCATGTCATACTTGGGCATATCCCTTATCTGCTTGGATCATCATGAATTTGTTTGTTTGTGCATACAATCATTATTGAGAGGATGAGTCTTGTTATGACATTTTTAGGATTTCATCATGTTTTGATAGATGCCATACTGTGTGGCATATCCTCATCTTCGTGATCATTCGAGGTGGCCTAGCTTTGTCCAGACAGTTCTTATCGAGGATATGAGCCATTGTTATGACATTTTTAGACTTCATTATGTTTCTATTAAATGTCATACTAGGGCATACCCCTCTAACTTTACCTTTACTATCTTCGGGCCGTACGCTTAGACTTTGTCTTTGCAGACAGGCGTCTGCACTCACTTCATACAGATAGCACGCTCGTGACTGCCTTTCCTATACATCGTGCTTAGACTTCACCTTCATCCTGATAAGATGTTCGACTTCATCCTGCGACTACATGTGCTAACACCATAAGTTGAGATCGCCTGCATTGCCTTCGGCAGATCAAAGGCTCAAACTACTTCATATGGATCATATGTTCAGACTTCATCTGCATCACATTTTCTATCACAACAGATCAGACATTCAGACTTCGCCTTCATACAAAACAGACGTTCAAACTTCATCTTCTACATATCAAGCTGCCTCGTGACTCAGATTCATATGGATTCGATGTTCGATTTCATATGTATCACATCGCATAGCACCACAAATTTAGATCGTCGTACTTCGCTTCTCATAGAACAGCGCCGAATTTCGCCTTCATATGGATAAGATGTTCAAACTTCTAATTTTGAGATCACATTTGCTAAGACTCCCGTTAGATGTTTGTGACTTCGCTCTTCTGCCAAATCGCATTCAAAATTTGCCTTCATATGATCATATGTTCGCATCTTCATCCTGCATTACATTTGCTAGCACCGCAGCCTAGACGTTCCAGACTTCTGCCTTTGTAGATCAAAGCGCTCGCACTTCACCTTCATATGGATAAGATGTTCAGACTTCATCTGTATCACATTTTCTAGCACTACAGCTAGACATTCAGATTTTGTCTTCTACAGATCAAGCATTTAGACTTCGCCTTCATATGGACTAGATGTTCAGACTTCATCTACATCACATGTGCTAGCACTGTAGTTGAGACGTTCAGACTTCGTCTTTTGTAGATCAGGCGTTCAAAATTCGCCTTCATATGGATAAGATGTTCAAACTTCATCCGTATCACATTTTCTAGTTAATCAGCAGCTAGACGTTCGTATTCTCGTGATTTACTTTATACATCTTGAATAAAGGTGTTTAGATATGCTAGAATAGGAACTCATCATTATATTTTATCGCATATTTTTAATAATATCACAAAATACGCCTCATCGGGGTTTTGGGAAAATTTAAAAAAATATGTTATGAGTGCCTATTCTATGCAAGTATACGCTTGTCAGGTAATAAAGTGTACTTAAGTATGGATATCGATCCACAGGGAAAATGGGGATGCTAAGTACCAAAATTAGAACACTTCTATAATATTCAAACGGTCAAAGATTGTTTAAGTAGAATTTAATTAAACTAAACTAAAGAAAACTTATCAGACTAACAAATCGCAACTACTGGACAACAAGAGATAATATATTTAGGCATTTGGTGCACCGACATTTCTATTATATCTAGATTAATATTCCACTCTATTGTCTCATGAAAATGCTATCCAAGGCAGTTCTTATCTAATGTAATTGATGAGCTTGAAAGTCATCTATTTTTAGTCCATTTTTCTGATCTATTTTTATCTAAACAAGACCGATGACAGGCGTAATTATGGAATAACTAACCAAACCGCAAATGGCAGGGAATTCAAGAAAAAAAGAATATTTCTGTAAAAGAAGCAGGTGGATGAGCGTTAACACGATAATTGGTCAAGCAAGTTGCAAAGTTATAAAAGACAAAGATGAAGGAACCCGATGTCGCGGAAGCTGGCAAAGAATCAAAATGCATATCCAGTTGGCAAAGAAGAAACTCCAGCCGGAAACGAAGCGCTTACTAAGAACAAGGCAGCCGAGTTAAAGAAACCTCAGAAGCAACCAGGAAATGAAGAAGAAGAAGATCAGTCGCGGATCCGATGCGCCAGTGACATCGATAATGACATGTAAGGCCATAAAAACAAAGAGGTCACGCGACAACAAGAGTGAAGAGAAGAGGTCGCGACATCCACCGACGATCAAACTTGCCGCGACATCGTGAACACGAAGAAATTTGATAGAGGTCGCGACAGAGAATCGCTAAGCTATGACAAAGCTTGGGTGGAGACAACCGATGTAAATCTCAAGTTGTTGTCGCGATGCAGGATTGAAGTCGCGACATCAAGAACGATCGCTTGAAACCCCAGGCATGAATTGATGTCGCGATGCGGACGATGTCGCCACAACAGAACCACTGGCGAAGATCGCATAGCCATAATGATGTCGCGACAGCAGATTACGTCGCGACACCAAGAGCAATCGCGGAAGCTTGTAAGTCTCTAAACTCGATGTCACGATTAAAGGAATGACGTCACGACACCAAAAGCAACCAGTTGAAGCCTCCAGAGAACTAAGTCAATGTCGCTACATGAGATCGAGGTCGCGACACTAGGAATGACCAGTTCAAAGCTACAGAGCCATAAACTGCTGTCACGACAAGAGATTGAGGTCGGGACATCATGAACGTTCGGGCCAGTTACAGAAGACTTGATTTACGTCGCTGACAAGACATCACCGATGCTCGACATCGTGAGAACTCCTATCAAGCCCGCAGCGCATAAAGTGATGTCGCTACAAGGGACCGAGGTCGCGACATCAAGACACGCTTGGAAACCGCAATTCATATAGCCGGCGTTGACAAGAGATTGATGTCGCGACATCCGAAAGCAACCATTTGAAGCCCGCAGAAGACATGCGGGCTGATGTCAATGACAAGAGATTTGAGGTCGCTGGCATCATGAACGACCAGTTCGCGATGCATGTATTTCTGTTGATGTCGCTACGGAGATCGATGTCGATAGGATGATGTCGCACAAGTGGATTCGAGGTCGCATCAACGCAATCTTAGCTACTCCACTTGGAAATCCACAACCTAATGCATTGGGATTAGTGGCCTAACCGAGAACGATAAACACGCCAGCCTACCGAAGAGGAACTAGCTGCTATGACATTGCATTTGTGAGGTCCGGGAGTCAAGGCTAATTTTCTTTTATTTTCTTTTATTTTTCTTTTTCTTTTCTTTTCTTTCTTCAATGTTGATATTAGAGATTAGATTGATTTATCGCTTTTTATTTTCGTTTTATTTTCCTCGATCCAGCGTTGTCGATTTTGAGCAAGGTTTAACGCACTCCTATTCTTTCAAATTACTATCCTGAATGCTCGTCTCGCACAAATTTCCGGAATTCAACTCTTCGCTCGACTGCGCTATTCTTATGATCGAGGAATGTCAGAGCGTGTAATTCAAGAATTGAGGTGAATCCAAATTTCCCATTAAGTGAATGCTATAGTCGTAAATTATCTTTCCTCAGAATAAGCTTCCAAAGAGCTCTTGAATTTCGGGCCATGAATTTACTTCTAGTGCTGGGTTTATCAAGCTTTTGATCCGAATATCACTTATACCCGTTTATAAGATTTGCCTCATTGCTCGATTTCAAGGAGGCCCTCTCGAGTGACACAGAGAAGTACCCAAGAGTTATGAACAATCGTCAAGGCATATTAACTGCTATTTGAGATCTAATGAGCTTGCAAAGTTTACTTCGATAAATCTCTCTCACTTGAAATCAAGAAAGAGTCGAATGAGTTATCAATTTAAACAAGCAGAGAGTTCACCAATTCCGACAAGGAGGCTCGATCCTGTTACCGGGAGATCTAATCAAGGAGAGGGTGATCTATTCTAATTTTCGAGGGAAGAGTATCCCGAAGTTGTGTATTCTGCTTGACCGATAACTCGGGAGCTATGTTGCTTACAGTCCATAAAATGGGTATGAAGTATTGCAAAAGAAAAATACCTAGATTAAGGAAGTCCCTTTTTAAAAGTAGTTATCTCATTCCTGTCTTCAAAGAATCAGAAAAATTAGATAATGAAATGTGGAGTGAGAGATCTGCATTTTATCAAGTAAACGCCTCGGGATGTATTTTAAAACCTCGAATATCTAAGAAGTTTTATCAGTATTAACTACAGAATTGGTACTTCACTATAGCAAAGATACTTTGATGTGCTCCTATGAAAGATACTATTCAATGTCCATTTGTTTTCTTAACTATTCTTTTATTCTTTATTCTTTATATTCCAAATTTTTATTTGATTGCTCATCATTTTACTGTTAGTATAATTTCCAGCTTCTAAGCCGGATTCCAATATCACTTACGGTCGAAATAAGCACAAGCTGAGTAGTCGTGGCAGTTGATTTAAAATTTTGAGATCTCGTGGGATCGTATATCCGGACTTATATCCATTTTATACTTTGTCGAATTGCACGAGATTTTGATATCGTGCCAAAACCAAAATTGAAAATGATTAACTCTAGGAGATTGGGTCTCAAACAGTTTTATGGTGCGCTCCAGGGACAGATAATAACCCTTTGGTAATCAGGCAACTAAATTTGTATATGTGTTTCTGGGCTCGAGGTCAAGTTTTACGGCGCTGCTTCCGGGATCGAAAGAATTTGATAGATCAATATTCAGATGAAAAGAAGGTACACACTTGGACATTTAAAGAAAAAGAACAAAAATATTTTTCTGCCAGTGTTCTATTTTGACCACTAACCTACAACAAACCATATCAATATATTTTGTTGCTTTGACTAACTTATTAATGGAAGTGTGTTTTGCTTTCAGAAAATTTTGGTGCATAGGAAGCAGAAAATTGATCTGATTCCAAATGATTCGACTGTAGAAAATACTCTCGCAGCTCGAAAGACAAGGAAAGGTAAAGCACCACCATGGCGTATTTAAAGACAGATCAAACCGAGGGACACATGACAAGAGCCGAAGACCTCCAATAATCGATACCATGGAGGAATTTTTGGAAGCCGATCATTCAGACGCAATACTCAGCAATCGGGACAGCCCGCTATCGATAACAACTTTGAACTAAAAACCGCCAAAGACTAATTACCATGGTGCAAAGAATACCGCCATCGGTCATCCCAATCGAAGATCCTAATGAACACCTCGAAGATTTCTTAGATGGCGAACACAAATGAAAGGCCGACTTGTGGTGAGACCGGAGGTTATAAAGTTACATCTATTCCCATTCTCTTTAAGAGATACAGCAGCCACATGGTATGAATTCCTACCATGGTTCTCGTTGATACTGGGAGGAAGCAAGAGAGGCCTATTCAGCGCATTCTTCCCCATCACTCACCTCAGAAAGGAGGAGGGAAATCATTGTTTTTCAGCAGGGGGAAGATGAGAGCCTATATGTGGCCTGGGAAAGATTCAAACGGTTGCTGAGAAGATGCCCTATGCATGGGATAGATCTGAAGACGTTGCATGGACATCAGATATCATGCCTTGAAATGATATATCAAAGGACTACCGATGCTTCATGCTGCGGGAGCATCTGCCAAAAAGTGTCGAAGAGGCAAGAGAGCTGATCGAAGACCTGGCAATGTAGTAATATGAAACTCCTTCGAAGTTTTCAAAAGGAGCAAAGCAGAGGAAGGGGACTGGCGGAGTCGAAAGCAAGATAAATGCTATGGAAGCAAAGTCGATGCTATTATGCATCGAATGGACAAACAAGAGAGGAGGTCGCACACCGCCCATGAAGTAGGAGCAGCGCTTGAAAGAGAGTTATTGAAGGAAAATAGAGAGTCAAGAGTGTTAAGTATCTGGGTGAGCCAAGAGCTTACCATTTTAAACTCCAACTTCTAACCTCGGCTAAAGACATTATCACCCAACACTCAGAACCACGAATTTCTCATATGGGCGGAGGCTTCTCAAGCCTGCAAGGTGGACAAAACCCCAACAACAAGGGTATCAACAGCCACCAAGGTTCCAGCAGCAGCAGCAGCAAGGAAATGAGCACAGAAATGAATATCAGGGTCAGAGGAGGGCCTAATCTTTTGAAGAACAGATGCTACATTTCATGGGGGATAATAAGAAGTCACAACCTCCATGAACAGGTAAAAGTTTGCGCAGCTTGGAAGCAATCATACTAATTTCAAATTTTCACCACCAATGCATCCCCCGAAGAACCTGAGACAAGTAGGCGGGGCCATTCTAACCCCGCAAAGCCAGGAGGAAAGACACCTTCCCAAGTGACACAAAGAAAAATCCAAAGGACTGCATGGTCGCAAACCCGAGGAGTCGGGAAGGAAATAGAAGAGATGAAAGAAAAAGATGACAGCAACAAAGAAGGAGCAAGACCAGAAAGGGAAGAGGTACTGGAGAAAGAAAAAGAAGGAGTAGCAGGGAAGAACATCCAAGGATCTAGACTTGCAGTCCCATTTCCACAGAGACTGCAGAAATCCAAGATAGGAGCAAACTTTGTAAGGTTTTTTCAAGACTTGCCGAGATCGCGATGCCTTAATGAAGTGGTAACCTGTAGATGCCACTCATGCAAAATTTCTCAAGGACATACTGAGCAAGAAAAGAAAAATAGTAGAGGAAGGAATAGTGAATTTCATCGCTACTTGCAAGGCAAGAATCGAAAAGAACAACAAGAAAGATGAAAGACCTGGTGAGCTTCACGCCCTTTTGTATTTGTCGAGGAATTGAATTCCAGGAAGCTCTCTCGTGGACTCAGAGCTAGTATCAATTTGATGCCTCTTTTCAAGGTTAAGAAACTAAGTTTGGGGAGGCTATTCCCACCATCATTACTCTTCAAATGGTGAGACAGACGATGGTGAAACCCGAAGGAGTCTTAGAAGATGTCGTCATCGTGGGAAATTTGTTTTTCCAAGACTTCATCATTCTGACATGGAAGAAGATTCACAAGTACCCCTCGCACCCGGAAGACCATTCCCTAGCTACCGGAGCGCTTCCGATTGACATGCAAAAAGGAGTTCTACTGAGGGTCGGAGAAGAAGTCGGGCCGTTTAATTTGATCAAAGTATGAAAAAATATGCATGCAGACGCGAAAGTCAGAATGTATGCATTTTGTCTATACTTCCAACCCCGATGTTAACAATGAATGTAGAACTCCAGCTTTTATTAATGAAAGAGATGAATTCCCAAGATAAATCAAGATGTCTATTCTGAATTTCCATACAAGTTAGCTTTTCATTCTTTAGAAACTATGATGAGCTCGATGCAAAATGTAAATGACAATGGGAAATATGGAAAAAGAGGAAATTCATCAAGAAACCAAAGGTGTATGATTAGTTTGAAAGAGTTGCCACGCCATTTAAAGTATGCTTACTTAGAATTACCAAAGAAAAACTGATCATTTTTGCCACTCGTGATTTGGTGAACAAAGATTGTCGACAATATTAATAAGCATAAGGAATCGCTAGCTTGGTCCAGTATCAATATACGGCGTAAATCCGCCCATCAATTTGCATGCATAAGATTCTACTAGAAGAGACTTCAAAACCATCTGTAGAACACCAAAGGAGACTGAACCCAGTGATGAAAGAAGTAGTCAGAAAGGAGGTACTCAAATTGCTGAATGCTGGTTTTATCTATGCTATTTCAGATAAGATTGGGTGAGCCCAAATTCATGTGGTTCCGTACAGGGGGTTTATCGTGGATCGTAAATGAAAAATGAATTGGACTCTAACAAGAACAAGGATGATGGAGGGTATGTATCACAGAAGTTGAATTCGGAAGAAACCGTAAAAGATCATTTCTTTGCCTTTCATTGATCGATGTTGACAAAGAAGGTGATACCTCACTTTGTTTTCGATGGGTATTCGATACAATCAGATTGCTATTGCACCTGGAGGACCAAGAGAAGACCACCTTCACATGCCCCTATGGTACCTTGCCTTCGTATGATGCATTTGGGCCGTGGTAATGCTCCCCTGCCATTCCAAAGGTGTATGATGTCAATATTCCGCATTCGTCAAGATGGAAATTTTCACGATTGACTTTACCGTATGGATCCGCTTTGACCAATGTTTAAAACAACTGAAACAAAGATTTCAAAGATGCCAAGACAAACGTTTAGCACCGACTGGGAAAAAATGCCATTTACGGTGACGTATTGTACGTTTCGGGGCATAAAATTTCCCGCTACCTGACTAGAAGGACTAATCCAAGGTATCCATTATCAAAACTCGCACTCACCTACCACAGTAAAAGGAGTAAGAAGCTTCTTGGGGCATGCTGGATTTTACAGGAGATTCATTAAAGACTTTTCAAAAATAGCCAGACCACTATGCAGATTACTGGAAAAAGATACAAGGTTCAATTTTGATGACTCCTGCAAGGATGCTTTTGAAGAAATCAAAGTCGACAAGTACAAGCACCTATAATGGCCGCACTGTAATGGATAAGGAATTTGAAATAATGTGTGATGCCGCGATTTTGCCATGGGAGCCAGTCGTGGGTAAAGAAAAGAGAAAGTATTCGTGGCCATATACTATGCTAGTAAGACCTTCAATGAAGACAAGAAAATTACTCAACAACTGAAAATGAGATGTTAACCATAGTATTTGCTTGTGCAAAAATTCAGGCAATACACCTTGGGGATCCCATGTTATCATCTGCACCGATCACGCAAGAATCAAGTACCTAATGTCAAAGAAGGCTAAGCCAAGATTGATATGGCGCCATTGCTACAGAGCTCGAGCCTGGAAATCAAGGATAAAAAGGATGTGACAATGTGATAGCCGACTCACTAATAAGAGTAGGTTAAGCAAAGCATGAAGAAGAAAATGCGGATGTTAATGTGCAGAACTTCCGGGTTTGAGCAATTGTTTAAGGTTTCCTTCCAACTTCCATGGTATGTCGATATTGTAATTATCCGGCTTCAGGAGTAATACCTTTTAATTCAAACACCAACGTAAGAGGGAAACTCGTGAATCAATACAGGTATTATAATTGGGATGACCCATTATTATTCAAAAGAGGTGCTGACATGATCATAAGAAGATGTGTGCCAGAAAGTGAACAAGGCAACATTTTAAATGAATGCCATACATCACCATATGGGGGACATTTTTCTGGAGAAAGAATGTGTGCTACGATACTCCAATCAAGATTCTATCGCCCAATATCTTCAGAGATTTCAGCCGAGTGGGTTAAATTGTGTGATCGATGCCAAAAGATTGGAAATATCACAAAGTGAACGAAATGCTCCTCGTGAGGTATTTTCGTGATACAAATTTTTGATGTGGCCGGGAATATATTTTATGGGACCTTTTCACATCATTTGGAAACCTATACATACCGCCAGCAAAGAGATTACGTTTCAAACGGGTGGAAGCAAAGGGGTTTGTCCAAGGAATGATGCTAATATTAGCTTGTGAGTTTCTTGCAAAAGAATATTTTGAGCGTATTCGGGAACACCTTAACTATCATTAGTGATGGGGGAACCCACTTTGCAACAAAATATTTGCAAACTCATGAGCAAGGTATGGGATCACATGTAATGAGTTTAGCTTATCATCCCTGCATCAATGGACAAGGTAAATTTCCAACAGCAGATCAAAAAGAATACTTGGAAAGACAAGAAGCTCAAGCAGAAGGATTGGTCTTCTCCAAACTTGACGATGCACTTTGGGGTTTATTGTGATTCGCCTACAAAAACCCCCATTGGAATGTCCCCATACAGAGTTGTTTTCGCAAAACCATGTCATCTACCTCTTGAGTTGGAATACAAGGCAATGGGCCATCAAGAAGTTAAACTGGCCTTAAGGCCGCAAGGGAAGAAAGATCGCCCAAACCGCCCGAATCGAAGAATTGAGAAATGAAGCTTATGATAATGCTAGAATATACAAAGACAAGACAAAGAAATGGCATGATCAGAGAATTTGAGAAGAGTTCGTGAGCAGGGGAACAGTTCTCGCTATATTCAATTCTAGACTGAAATTGTTTCAGTGGAAATTAAAACTAAATGGAGTGGGCCATACACAGTAGTATCAAGTACTACATTTGGAGCAGTGACACCGAGGATCGAGCAATGGGGAAGAATTCAAGGTCAATGGACAGAGGTTAAAGCATTATTTAAACAGGGAAGAGGGAAATGAAGAACTCCAATTGGTTCTTAAGGAAGAAGAAGAAATACCACAACAACAAGTCCACCTAAGGACTCAAAACTGAGCAGCTAATGGGAGGCAACCCATAAGGAATTAATTTCTGATTTTAAGTTTGAAATATCTTTTCTTTACTGTCAAAATTCAAGTTTATTTAAAGCTTTTAGTAAAGATAGATTTAATTTTTAGAAATTAATGGTAGTTTAATTAGATTTTCTTGAATATTGCAGTGAGCTTTTGCAAGGTAAAGACATGAATGGCAAGGCAACTACAGGAATACCCCAAGAATCTCAGCAGAGAAGTCACAACATGAGAAAAAAGGGAGTAACCTTCTCCCTAACCCAATTATGTAGATATACTTGAATGGATTGTTAAATCTTTGCTTGAAGATGCCTGAAGAGATGTCTAAAGGGGTTAGGAACAATAAGAGAATTTAAGGTTTTTGAGATCATTGAGTTATATTTAGGTCAATGCATGGTATGGGTTATGTCGCGACAAACATGTCGCGACAAACATTGATGTCGTGACTGCGTTGAAAAGCGGCAATTAGTGAGTATTGAAGAAGAAGGTACATGTCGCGACACCACTGTGAAGTGGCGACATATAATTAAGTTTCAAAATGAAAAATGATGTCGCGACCACCCCAACAAGGTAGGAAATAGCTGGGGAATAAAAACAGGAATAAAAAGGATGTCGCAACATGATAATCAAACAATTCCAAAAAATCCACTGATGTCGCGACAAACTTAGCATGTCGCGACATGAAAGAGTTTTTAATGCCATTAACTCACTTTAAAAAGCCCTAAATTCAATGATCTCAAATAAAAAGAGGCGGAATTGAAGTCGCGACAAGTTTTTAATGAAGCATTAATTAGCCCACAAACATTGATTGAATTGCAACTGTTGGAAACTTTATCATTCACTCCACACCACATACCTATTCACCTTCTTCCTCCTTCGGAATCTCAACCCCTGAAAACCCTAGCTTTCCAAACCTTCTGAAAAGCTTTCTTCCTGCTTTCCAATGGCCGAAATTCCCACCCTAGTCCCTAACCTAGACGATTACGGGGGAACATGAATGTCGAGACCAAACGTGTTTGCACATTTATGCTTTAGTTATGCATGCAAGATTATGATGTCATCACCAGCGACTACTATCTATTCCTCAAGTAAAGTAAGTCACAAAACTTGTTGAGAGACCAAAGACATATACAAATCTCTATGACACTATTACCAGCGACTATTGTCTAATCCCCTAATCTTGCCATAAACTTGTTGACATTATACTATATAAACCAAAAATCAGAGTAAATCATTTTCAAATTTTTGGTTTTGGTCCTGATATTCCGCAGTGCAATGTCGACAAGTAATAAAATGGATTAACAGATATCAGATCCCACAGAGATCTCAGTAAGAATTTAAATCAACTACCCCGATCACTAATTTCTCATAATATTTGACAATAAATGATAGTAAGATCCAGCATTAAGGTGCCGAAATTTAAACGAATCAAAAGGGAAATAACTGAAAGAACAACAAACTTGAATATAAAGAATAAAGAATACCATGCTAGGAAAACGAATAGAAATTGAATAATTATCGCTCGTGAGAACACATTAAAATCAATGCTATTGTGAAGCATCACCCCGCTGTCAACTTGCAAATTTTTTCAGAAATCTGCATTTCAAAACTGGTCTGTTATTTCTGAATTCAAAGCAGATCTTCCATACTTCACATTTCCTCATTATCTACTTGATCTGATTCTCTTGGATAGAATTAGATAACTACTTTTAATGTGGACCTCCTAATTCCCGGGTATTTTTCGCAATACTTCATACCTATTTTATGGACTGCATAATCTTAGCTCCTGCTATCTGGCTGCCAAGGATATACAACTTCCAGTTACTCTTCCTCCAAATTAAAATAGATCACCCTCTCCTTGATTAGATCTCAGCCTAACACTCGATTGGCTTCACTATTCGAATTGAGGTGAACTCTCTCAGTGGTTTAATCGATAACTCGCTCAACCTATAACTTGATTTCTGCGGAGAAGAGGATGATTGGCAAACTCACAAAGCCCATTAGACAGAAAAAGTGCGTAAATGTAGAAAGAGGTGGAACTTCCTATTAGCAGCCTATATACTCTTCAAGAAATATCTATAACTTCCTAGATTGTCATCTTCCGTGTCACTTACAGACTTCCTTGAAATCGTAGCAATGGTGCAATTTCATTACCAAGATATAAGAATCGATATCTCATTCAAGACCTTAAACCCATAACCTAAAGTAAACGCAAACTAGTCGCAATTTGGCCGGAAATAACAAGAGAGGGAAAGATAATGACAATAACATTCTCAAAGCCGGGTTCCTCAATTACCGAATTACACCCTACAAAGATTCCCCGATCATAAGAAGAATCGCATTTCAAATCAAATCGATAAGGTAATCTGTAAATTTGTCTCGAACTTCAACATTCCGTGTAGTAATTTGAAAAGAAATGAATTGCATCTCGGCCTTTAGCTCGCACCATAACATCCAATTCTAGAAAATAAAGAAAACCAGAACGATAAATCTAATCTAATTTAACTATCAACATTGAAGAAAATAAAAAAGAAAAGAAAAGAAAAAAAAAAATAAAGAAAATGAGCTCAAATAATCTGCATTCTCGCTCACGTCGCCAAGCTACTTTTTCTCTTTCCGATAGCTGCGTATTTATAGGGTTTTTCGCCTGGGCCCTAATCCCAATGTAGCATGCCGTGGATTTTAGAGCATCCAGCCCAGTCATCGCTCGTCGCGACCACCTTGTCGCGACATCATCCATGTCGCGACTCGATCTCACGTCGCACCTCAACTTCACCTACGCAAATTAATCGATCCTGGGCGGATGTCACGACCTCATTCTCTCTTGTCACGACATCAACTCGATTCTTCCGTTGTGCTTCACATGCAGTTTTCGGCGATGTCGCGACGCCATTCTCTCTGCCGCGGACATCAACTGCAAATGAAATGCATCTTTCAACCGATACTTCGATGTCGCGATCTCGCCCTTGTCGCGACGCCTTTTTGCGGCTCTTCAACCCTTCAACTTACAGTGTGTCTTGTGTCACACTTCATCTCTTGTCGCGGACATCAACTTAAGGTTGCGTACTTCACTTTGGCTTTTGGTGTCGCGGACTTCAAATTTCATTATGACATCAACTTCTAATGAAATTCAGCTAATCCATCTTCGATGTCGCTGACATCGATCTCTCATTACCAAGAGCATTTCATTTCTTTTCTAGCTTCATCCGAAGGTTCCCCATGTCGCGACATCGATATCTTGTCGCGAAGACGACTTAGTTCTCTCTGCCTTCAACCGGTTGTTCTGGTGTCACGACAACACCCTTGTCGCGGACATCTAGTCACGCCCTCAGATATTTAAACCGGGTCGCCTGACGTCAGCGTACCGACCCCACGCCGCGATCGCCACCCCGCCTTCGCAGCATCTAACTTGTCTTCGATGTTTACATCAATCTTCTTGTCGTGACATCAACTAAAGGATTCGCTGGTTTCACCGCTTCATGATGTCGCTGACATCAATACGCTGTCGCGACATCAACCGACATTATTTCAATCTCGCCGCCACTGTGATCTTCCTTTGATCGCTTCTTGCCGGCCGCCATCAATCCCTTGTCGACATCACTTCATGCCTCCACAAGTCTCAATCGCTTGTTCCCGATGTCGCCGACATCGCATCTTGTCGCCACTCGATTCATGACTCGTAGCTTTCAATCGTGGTTCTGATGTCACGACTCGACCACGTCGCGACCGCCATGCTTTTGCGTACCAGAGCGCCTCAAAATGCGGACCTCAATATCTTGTTATCCATGTCGCGACCGCATCAGATTTCCTTCACTTCCATGTCGCGACCATGATCGGATCAGAACCCCAAACTCCGCAACAAAAGTTACCGCTTGCTTATTTCGCCGCTATTTTCTCGTGATTTTCCACCGCATTTTCTTCTTTCATACTTCCCCGCAAATACCAAATTTGGTGAGTTTCTTCATATCTCTGCGTCTTAATTATTCCTTTTTTCATTAAAATCAATCAGAAAAATGGACTAAAAATAGATGACTTTTAAGCTCATCAAACTCCCCCAAACTTAAAGTTTTGCTTGTCCTCAAGCAAAGAAAAAGAAAGATTTGTTTTGTCTCTCAACAAGTAATAAGAAAAATTTTTAAGGACATTTTTTTTCTCTCTGATTTGATCTGCAGTGGCATTCAATTTAATTGCAATGCAAGGTATGCATAATTCTTCGTGATATCTAGCTTCAAGTCCAAACTCAAGGTTGGTCTCTCACTTTATACTATAAAACTAAACTGTTGAAATTAAGCTAAACAACATATCTATCGATCCCGTTGAACAATAGATTATTTTCCTCTTTCTTTTCTTTACACCGAGTCATTTAACTCCCTAAAGTCCTTCAATTTTGATTGTTTCTATCCTTCCAAATTCCATAAAGCTTGTTTTTCATATTGATCTCCACTAATGTAGATGATTTCACTTTCAAGTTCAATCAGTCGTTTGTTTATTGTTAGGCCTGGGTAATGGTAGGATGAAGGAATTTTTAGGTTAAGATTACCCTGAACCTTTCTCCTCTTCTCTCGCCTCTTTCTTCAGAGTTTCTATAATAAACTCCCCCTAAATCCTCATGCTGTTTGGGACATCTCTTTAATTTCTTCTTAATTCAGAACCGTATGCCCCATACTTCACTTGTAATTTCACCGGGAAACTTCCTTGTCAACATTCCGAGATAGTGCAAATGTTTTAATTTTTAGGCTTTCTAACACTTCAGCCAATCTCGGTTAGTATCTCCCATACCGTATGGCATTAGGGTACTAGGTGTTGAAACACCCCTAAGAACTTAATTGTTCAAGAGTTAGGCCACAAGATAAAACTTATCCCTATAATCTTTTATATTGCCTTTTTTACTTCTTTGTCTTTTCTTTTCATTCCTTTGAGTCTTCAAAATTTATACTCCCTCAAACTCATTTCTTTCTTCCTCCTTGAATTCTGCAATCATGGTTCTTTACTGAAGGATTGATGTTTTAGGATGAGTTGAGGTTTCCATTGGTCTATTTTTGAAAAATAGGCTTGTTGGCTCAATTTCTGGAACTACTGTATATGCATCAGCATATGAATAGGGATGGCTAGAATGGCTCAAACTGTTCAAGAATGGCTCAGATTATCTCTTGTCACCAGATTACCTAGGATTAGCCAACTAATAATCTAACAAATTCTAGAATTTGGTTTGAACAGTTGTGACTAACCATAGGGAGTACCTTGACTCATTTTTGCTAATGAGTATTTAAATTAATTGATATTCAACAGGTTCCTTGACTCATTGTTCATACCACAAACTCAAAAATATGTTTTGTTCCTTCTATTGTAGTACCTTCCTCAATTCTGGACTTAACAGCTAGACTTAAGTAACTTTTGCACCTTGTGTTTCAATCAAACTGTATTTATTTAGCCCTTATTCTACATTTTAGCTCATTTCTAATCTAACTGCTTCATTCAATTTAGCTCACATCTCACGCTTTTATTCGAACCACTTCTACTTTGATTCTCTTAATCACTCAATCACAAAGCAACACAATCACGGAATCAAACAAATTCAACTCAAGACACAACAACTAATTTAAATTTTCATTTTATTAACGATTTAATTGCAAGAGCTTGGATACACAGCATGAGAGAAGGATGGCAATGAAAGTTAGGCAGGAGAAGGTCTATTTTTCTTTTCAAATAGCCAGCAGTGACGCTGGGGCGGGTCTAGGTCTAATGTACCTAAATGGGCTGGAAATTCAGGAATTTTCATTTCTCTTCTTTCCTTTCTCTTCTTGGTCTCCTTCTCCATTTGTTCTTCAAGGAAAATCTCATTAGAGAGATCAACCTTCCTGTTCAACTCATCCTGCCTCTTTCCCAAGCCATTCATTGTATTTTCCATTTCAGTCATAACCTCTAGGAATTCAAGATTGTTGTTAATCGTATCTAAGTTTTCCACCCATTCTTTCGCTATAGGATTCTCGTGATTCTTCGCTTCATGTCTCTATCATCCAATTTCTTTCTCTCAAAACTTTGTAGAGACTGTATAAAACTTGAATCCTTTGACTTGCTCCCAAATTTGATTTCTTGCTCAGATTCTTTTCTTTTATCGTAGTTAAGAGCCGAGAATCACGCCAAACCGGCTGTTATAAAAGCCTATGACTGAAGTTTCAGCCGCAATGTGACAGATCTCTTCCTTCATTTATTTTTTAAATCCTTCCCTTGCCGCTTCAAAATTCTTCCCATCTGTTCCTCTTTTCTATTCAACTCTTCTTCCACTCGCCGTTTTCACAGAGCCTCTACTTCATGCTCCTTTCTTTCTATTTAGCTCTTCCTCCCATTGTCAGGTCTCTTCTCTTCAATTCTTTTCATAAATACTTTCTCTCGAATTCCCGTCAGAGTTTCCAATCCTTCTCTCTTCATCTATTCTCTTCGCAAGGCATCGAGCTCAGCATCGAAGCCGTTTCTCTTCTCAGGCTCCCTTGAGCTTCTCCAGTTGGAAGTTTCGTCACACGTGAGAGAACCGCCAATGGGATGGCGGTTCATTGGGCTGCTCTCTATCTTGCCCCCTCGCATCGCCTCGCAAACATGTAATCATTATCGGTTCCCGGTGAGTTTTCTTCGGGTGCTCTATTCCTTTGATCAAGAACCCTCGAGTATCCTTTTCTCGGCTCTTCAACCGGGCTTCCTTCTCCTGCTCTCCACCAAAGACCCTTTCTTCAGTTTCGTCCCTGCTAACTCCCCGTCGGCGGAGTGCAGGTTCTCACATTTCTTCTTCGACTCCCAAATTCTTCGACCTACCTTCTATCATCAGTTGATTGTTGGTTTGCCAGAATAAGTCCTCTTTGTTCCCTTCATGGTATCTCATGGATTGAATTCTCGATGATAACTCCTATATTGATCTTTATACTCCCTTGAGTATGGCATACAAAGAACACAGCTTCTTGTTCTCTTCACTGTATATATGTTTTATCGGACCGTAAATGCGTTTAAAATAAAACCATAACTTCAGCCTCTTCAAGTATAGCTTTCCTCTCGGTTTCACTGCTTCGGGTCTTCCTTCCTTCTCAAGTTCAACCGCACTTTACCGTTAGTGAGCTGCAATCCTTCCAAACTCTGGTTTTTCCAACAATTTCTTGAATTTGGAACCATGTTTATGAACTGTCATACCATAGGCCTCGTTGATGGGCTTCTGCTTCGTAAGAGACCCGCACTCTAACAAAAATCATCTTATCCTTCCTTCCTACCATATTAGAAAATTCCCTTTACCAAAGGTTGTGATAATTTCTATGAAAGTACAGAGATTCCCCATCCCCTCCCTCGGCTTCTTATCATCTCCCTTTGGAAAGGGAGCCTCAATGTGGTTTTGAATCTCCTTTCGCAACAACAAACCCCTTGTTAGCATAATACTTTCCCACCGAATAAGCTTCATCCGAGACGAAATCGCTTTCTTCTTCTTCTCTCCTCGCTTCTTCCTTTTCCCCGCTTTTCATGAGAAGTCGCCGGAGCTTCGGGTGCTTCTGATGGTATTTCTCCTGCTTGTTCTTCCCACGACCTCATCTAGCTGCTCCTCATGCAGTTTCTTCTTCGATTGTTCGTGTTCCTTCATAATCTCAGTTTAGGTTAGTGAATTGTGGTGGAATTTCAAATTTATTGAATCGAGAGGAAAGCTTTTCAGAAAGTCTGGGAATGCTAGGTTTTCTGAGTTGAGATTCGTAAGGAAGACGAAGGTGAATGGTTATGTGAGTTGAGTGAATGAAATAGTTTCCAAATCAAGGTAATTCAATCAATGTTCGTGGCTAATTAATGCTTCAATTAAGACATGTCACACTTCAATTCCGCCTTTATTTGAGATCCTTAAATTTAGGGCTTTTTGAAGTGAGTATACACATGCTGTCGCACTTTATGTCGACATACCCAGGGATGTCATACAATATGTAGGTTTTCTAGATTTGCTTGATGTGGCGACAACTTTTCTCCATTTTGAAACTTAATTCCTCGTCAAGATCATAAAGGGTGTCGCGACATGAATCTCCCTTCCTCTATACTCACTAATTGTTCTTTCCAAATCAGTCAACACATCAATGTTTTGTATTAACAGCCTTGTCGCGACATAACCCTTCTCTGTCAGACTGCCCTTAATTCAATGATTTCAAAACTTTGAATTCTCTTATTGTTCCTAACCCGTTGTATCTCTTCGTGCATATTTTAAGCAAAGATTTAACAATTAATTCAAGTATATCTATTAATTGGGTTAGGGAGAAAGTTACTCCTTTTTCTCATGTCGCGCACCTCCTAGGTTGCCGGAATTATTCCTCAGAGTTGCCTTGGTTATTCATGTCTTATCCCTTCAAGATCACCGCAATATTCAAGAAAATTTAATTAAACTACACCATTTCTAAAAATTAAATCTATCCTTCTATAAAACAAATCAATTCCTAATTTATCGTCAAGAATCAAAAGAAAAGAAATATTTCAAAATTTAAATTCAGACTTAAATCCTCATGGGTTGCCTCCCATTGAAGGTCAGCCGCCTCAGTCCCACCGACTGGCCAAGGCGGTATTACTTCTTTTTCCTCAAGAACCGCTGGAGTTCTTCACCTCCCTTCCCGGTTGAGATAATGCTTTAACCTTGTCCATTGACCTTGAATTCTTCCCCATTATCACCAAGTTATCGCCCAAATAGCATTTGATACCACCGTGTATGGCCCACTCCAATTGATTTTAATTTCCGAAACAACTTCGCCCCAGAATTAAAAGCAAAGACTCGTTCTCGCTCAACTCTTTCTCAGATTCGATCATGCCATTTCTTTGTCTTTGTCTTTGTATATTCTAGCATTATCATAGGCTTTTATTTCGCTCTTCCAATTCGCTGCTGGAGCAATCTTTCTTCCTCGCAGCCTCCTTAAATCTAAGTTTAACTTAATGGCCCACATTTTGTATTCAATTCAAGAGGTAGATGACATGGTTTGCCAAAAACAACTCTGTACGATTCCAATGGGGTCTTGTATGCAAATCCCGTAGTTTCAAAGTGCATCATCATCAAGTTTGGGAAGACCAATTCTTCCCGCATTCACGCCTTTTCAAGTATTCTTTTTGATCTCCCCCGGTTGGAAATTTCGCTTGTCCATTGGTCCGGGATGATAGCTAAACTCATTACATGCTTGATCCCACTCGCCAGCGAGTTTTGAAATATTTTGTTTTCAAATGGGTTCCCATCACTAATGATGGCCCTCGGGGGGGGGTTCCAAACCTCGCCAAAATATTCGCAAGAAACTCACAACTGTATTAGCATCATTCCTTGGACAAGCCACTGCTTCCACCCATTCGAGACGACCATCAAGTAGCGTATGTATAGGTTTCCCAAATGATGAAGGGAAAGGTCCTATAAAATCTATTCCCCAAACATCAAAATTTGTATCACCATAATACCTTTAGGCATTCATCTCGCTTGCCGATATTTCCAACTTTGGCATCGATCACACAATTTTACTCCACTCGCACAATCTCTAAAGATAGTGGGCCAAGAAACCCCGATTGAGCATTCAGAGCTGTTCTTTCTCCAGAAATGTCCTCCATAAGGTGATGCATGGCATTCATTTAAAATGCTGCCTCTGCTCACCTTCCGCAATACATCTCCTTATCATGTCGAAGACCTCTCTTGAATAATAAGTAATAATCCCAAATATAATATTCATTGCCGCTCTTGAGTTTCCTTCTTCATATAGCTGAATTCAAGGCATTACTCCACAAGCCGATAATTCACAATATCGCGATACCATGGAAGTCGAAGGAAACTTTAAACAATCGCTTCATCCGAAGTTCTCCGTTAACCGAACATTTTTTCTTCGTCACGCTTCTTTCTACTTTGACAAGTGGTCGGCTATCACATTGTCACATCCCTTTTATCCTTGATTTTCAAATCAGTCCTCTTGCAACAAAGAAAGACTCCACCTTATCAATTCGCTTAGCTTCCTTTTTCGACATCAAGTATTTGATTTGGCCAGATGATCGTGAATTAATACATGGATCCCAAAATGTATTGCCTTAAATTTTTCACAAGCAAAATACTATGGCTAGCATCTCTTTTCGCTTGTTGAGTAGTTCTCCTCGTGCTTCATTGAAGGTCATTAGCATAGTATATGGCCCCGAATACTTTCTCTTCTCTTTTCTTTTGCCCCAACACACCACATAGCAAAATCACCGGCATCACACATTATTTCAAATCCCCGATCCCATTCCCCAGCAAAGAATTATGTGCTTGTACCAATTTGAGCTTGATTTACAAAAGCATTCTTGTGAGTCATCAAATTGAACCTTGTATCTTTTTCCAAGAATCTCGCATAGTGGTCTCAAGTATTTTGAAAAATCTCGATAAATTCTTCGGTGAAACCTAGCATGCCCCCAAGAAGCTTCTTACCTCTTTTACTCGTAGTAGGTGGTGCAAGAGTTTTGATAATGGATACTTTGATCGATCAACTCTAGTCCAAAGAGCGTAAATTTTATGCCCAAGAACAATTCTTCTCGTCACCATAAAATGGCATTTTTCCACCAAAGGCTAGTCGCTTGTCTGGGCATCTTTGAAGCAATCGCTTTCCGATTGTTTAAACATCGACAAAGTCGATCCATACACAAGAAAAGTCATCCATGAAAATTTCCATCACTTCTTCAACCAAATCGAATATGGATGACATCATACACCCCGAATGTAGCCGGGAGCATTACATAACCCAAAAGGCACTCTTCGAAGGCAAAGGTACCATAAGGGCATGAACGGGTCTTCTCTTGATCCTCGTGCAATAGCACCGATTGTATCCTCGAATACCCATCCGTAAAACAAAAGTGAGGGTGTCCTGCTAACCTCGTCCAACATCCGATCAATGAAAGGCAAAGGAAATGATCTTTTCTCGGCCGTGATTCAACTTTCTCAGAATCAATACATACCTCCATCCCGCCACCGTTTGCCGAATCAATTCGCTTTTTCATTTCTCGATCACAAAGAACCCCCTTTCTTTTGAACCACATGACTCGGTCACCCAAGGACTGCCTCGAGATAGCATAGATAAACCAAAGATTTACCGCCGAGCACCTCCTCCGACTACTTCCTTCATCACCGGATTCACCCTCTCCTCCGTGCTCCTACGCATGGTTTTGAAGTCTCTTCAGCAGATCTTATGCATGCAAAATTGATGGACTGATACCTTCAGCTCTTCAATGGACCAAGCTTAGCGATTCCTTATGCTTCCTTATTTCCAGCAATCTTGTTCCTCATTCTCACTTAATCGGGTTGAAATGATCACTCCGGTTTTTTCTTTTGGTAATTCTAAGTAAGCATACTTTAAAATGACATGGCAAATTCCTTCAAAATTAGCCCCTTCAGATTGTTTCTTGATGAATTTCGTTGTTCAACATTTTCCCCATTATCGCTTATGTTATGCTTTTGAAACTCACCACGCTTCTATAGAATGAAAATCATGTATGGAAATTCGTAATAGACATCTTCAAGATAATCGAATTCATTCTTTTTCTTCATTGATAAAAACTGGAGTGTTACAATCATTGTTAAAATCAGAGTTGGAAGTATAGACTAAATCAGCTACATTGCATCCTTCTTTGTCTCTGTTTATATTTTGTATACCTTTGATCAAATTGAATGCAACAGCTTCTTCTCCAACCCTCAAGATAAGAACTCCTCAGATATCAATCGTGAGCAATTGTGGTGATAGGAATGGTCTTCCCAATAACAGGGGTACTTGTGAATCTTCTTCCATGTCCAGAATGATGAAGTCTACTGGGAAAACAAACTTCCCAACAAAGGACCGCATCTTCAATGACTCCTTCAAAGTTTTACCATCGATCCGGTCTCGCCATTTGAAGAGTAAGGCCAGGGGAGTAAGCTCCCAAACTTAGTTTCTGGCAACGCAAGAGGCATCAATTGATACTAGCTCCTCGAGTCACGAGAGCTTCCTGAATTCAATTCCTCCAACAATACAAGGAATTGTGAACTCCTCAGTCCCATCTTTACCGGTAGTTCTTTCTCGACACGCACCGCAAGTGGCGTGAGATTCACTATTCCTTCCTACTATTTTTCTTTTCGCTTAGTATGTCCTTCAGAAATTTTGCATAGAGGGGCATTTGAGTTACCACTTCAAAGAAAGGCATACTTATCTCCACTCCGAAGGTTTTCAAGAACCTTGCGAATCGCTTCTTCCATTTCGACTTCCAGCTTTTGTGAAATGGGATCAGCAGGCTGATCTCGATGCTCTTCCTCATTCTTCTTCTCTTCTCCAGTTCTTCTTCTTCGATCTTGTACGCTCTTTGTTGTCGCTATCTTTCTCTTTCATCCTTCTAGCTCCTTCCCACCCTACTTCAGCACGTAAACCATGTACTTTTCGGCCTTGTGTCACTTGGAAAGGCGTCTTTCCTCTGGCTTTGCAGGGTTAGGGCCAGCTGCCCTACTTGTGTCTCCAGGTTCTTCAGGGTTGCATTGGTTGTGTTCTGAAAAATTTGAGAATTGGTAGTAGTTGCCTCCAACTCTGCAAACTTTTGCTCATGGAGATTCAACAGCTTCTTATTATCCCCCATGAAATGCAACATCTGTTCTTCAAAAGATTGGGCCCTCCTCTGACCCTGGTATTCATTCCCGTGCTCATTTCATACTACGCCGTCTGAACTCGTGGTCGCCGATACCCTTGCCGAGGGTTCCGCCCCGCTCGCTCAGAAGCCCCTCCACCATACGAAGTTCTCATGGTTCCCGAAAATGCGATAATGTGCCGAAGGTTAGGATTGGTTTGAAATGGTAAGCTCTGGCTCACCCAAATAATTAACCTCGCCAAGAACATAAAGTTCTGGGCCACTCCTCTCAAGATTCCCTTCAATAACTCCCTTCAATTGTCTTGGCTTCAGCGAGCGTGTGTCTTTTCTTCTCGCTTGTCCAACCTCGGTGCATAATGGCATCCAACTTGGCTTCCATGGCTGTCATCTTGCTCAGCCCATGATCCCCTTCCTTGTCGCTTTCCTCTTGAAAGCTCAAGGAGTTTTCATGTTATGATTAGCCAAAGTCTTCAATCGCCTCATTTCTTCAAAGACTTTTTCTTTTTAATGCTCCACAACATGAAGCATCACGATCCTTTTGATATATCATTCAAAGCATGATATACAATGTCCATCCGAAGTTTTCGTGATCTATCCCATGCATTGGACATCTTCTCAAAGAACGTTGATCTTTTCCCAGTTACATACAAGCTTTCATCTTCCCCCTCGTTGAACACAATGATTTCCCTCCTTCTTCTCATGGTGAAGGTCGGGAAAGAATCTACTCAAGTAGGCCTCTACTAATTCTCCTAAGTATCAACAACTATAAGAAAGATTCATACCATGTAGCCGCTGTATTCTTAGAGAGAATGGAATAGATGCGCTTTTATGACTGTCTCACCCCATTCAATCTAATGGGGATAATGAACCCTGAGGAATCTTCCCGTGCTCGCTTGATCTTCGATGACCAAGAACCGATGTCGCCGACCAATGCAATCCTGCCGCTTCAATTCAAAAATTATTAGCATCAACGTAGGGCCGCCCGATCGGCCGAGCATTCTTCCCGTATAATCGTCTCCGTAAATCCTCCATCATCGCTGACTGGAGGCCTTCTAGCTTATTCTATATGTATTTCAACCCGATCCCCGCCTTTCATCCGCCATGGTTGAGTTTTCCGCCTTCTGGTCTTCTTTTCTCAAGCTTCGAAATGGCCCTTTCTATTTCCAGGTCGTACCGAATCGACGTTGTTCTCGCTTCCTATGCATCAAAAGTTTTCGAAACAAACACACTCCCAAAGAATGGGATTAGTCAAATCCTTCAAATATATTCAATATGTTTCATAAAGGTTAGTGGCCAACCGAATCCACGCTTGAAAATCTATTTTTGTTCTTTTTCTTTAAATGTCCAAATTAGTATTTCCTTCTTTCATCTGAATATTGATTTATTAAATTCTTTCGATCCCCGGCAACGGCGCCATAAAACTTGTTGAGACCAAAACGTGTTTGCACATTTATGCTTTAGTTATGCATGCAAGATTATGATGTCATCACCAGTGACTTACTATCTATCTCTCGCGCCATAAAACTTGTTGATATAATTGTAAGACATATACAGCCTCTAGACACTATTACCAAAGGACTATTGTCTAATCCCCGGCAATCTTTCCATAAACTTGTTGACATTATACTATATAAACCAAAAATCTCCTAGAGTAAATCATTTTCAAATTTTGGTTTTGGTCTCGATATTCGTAAGTGCACAGTCGACAAGTAATAAAATGGATTTAAGTCCTATATCGATCCTACGTAGATCTCAAGAATTTAAATCAACTACCCGACTAATTAATTTCTATACTATTCGACTAACAACGATAGGTAAGATCCAAAGATTAAGGTGCTGGAAATTTAACGAATCAAAAGGAAATAACCGAAATGAACAACAAACTTGAATATAAAGAATAAAGAATACTCAGCGCTAGGAAACGAATAGAAATTGAAATAATTATCGTTCAGAGAACACATTAAAATCAATGTGCTATTGTGAAGTATCAATTCCCCGTTGTCAACTTGTGTAAATTTTTCTTCGTGGAATTCCGCATTTCAAAACTGTCTTAAGGCGCAATAGTTCAGCTGAAAATTCCCTCCTACACACTTCACATCAATATTCAATTTCTGATCCGATTCTCTCGGATATAGGAATTAGATAACTACTTTAACAGTGGACTCCTAATTCCGGGTATTTTTCTTTGCAATACTTCATACCCATTTTATGGATCGGTACACCTTAGGGGGCTCCCAAGTTATCTGGCCAAGCATGATATACAACTTCCAGTTACTCTTCCTCCAAATTAAAATAGATTACCCTCTCCTTGATTAGATCTCGCCGAACACGGATCGGGCTTCACTATTCGAATTGAGGTGAACTCTCTGCTTGTTTAAATTGATAACTCGTTCAACTCATAACTTGATTTCAAGTGAGAAGAGGATTTATCAAGTAAACTCACAAAGCTCATTAGATCTCTAATAGCAGGTTCATATACCTTCAAAGAAATATTCATAACTCCCAGGATTGTCATCTCTGTGTCACTCAGAGGACTTCCTTGAAATCAGAGCAATGAAACAATTCTTAATACGGGTATAAGAAACTGATATTCAGATCGAAGACCTTAAACCCATAACCGAAAGTAAATGCAGAAACTGAAAGCCGCAATTTGCTGGAAATAACAGTAGGAAAGATAATTTATGACAATAGCATTCTCTTTATGAAAGCCGGGGTTCCTCACCACGAATTACACCTCACAAAGATTCCCTCGATCATAAGAATAATCAGATTAAATCGATAAGCAGAATTCCGTACTCACCAACTTCAACATTCCGTAGTAATTTGAAAAGAAATGAATTTCGTGAGATTCAAATTTTTTAGCTCAGAACGATAACATCCAATTCCGTAAAATAAAGAAAACCAGGAACGATAAATCTAATCTAATTTCTAACTATCAACATTGAAGAAAATAAAAGAAAAGAAAAGAAAAAGAAAATAAAGAAAAATGAGCTCACTATCCGCATCTCTCGTCTCGTGGGCCGCCAAGCTACTTTCTTCTCGATAGTCACAGATTTATGGTTTTTCAATGTGGGCCCTAATCCCAATGTAGCATGCTGTGGATTTTAGAGTATCCAGGCCCAAGTCATCGCTCGCTGTCGCAATCACCTTGTCGCGACATCATCCATGTCGCGACCATCTCACGCGCCGCGACCAACTTCTTTCGTTCATGCGTACTTGAATCGATCCTTAGTGATGTCACGACTTCATCTTCTTGTCACGACATCAACCGGATTCTTCGCAGGCTTCACACAGCTTTTGCGATGTCGCGACGCCATTCTCTTTGTCGCGGACATCAACTAAATGAAATGCATCTTTCAACTGATAACTTCTGATGTCGCGATCTCGGTCTCTTGTCGCGACGTCTCTTTATGGCTCTTCAACCTTCAACTAAGCAGGTCTCGTGTCGCGACTTCGATCTCTTGTCGTGACATCAACTTAAGGGGTTGCAGTCTTCACTTGATGGCTTTTGGTGTCGTGACTTCAGCCTCTTGTCATGACATCAACTTAATGAAATTCAGCTTCAACGAAATCTTTCCGAAGGTCGCGACATCGATCTCTTTGTCACGGCAAAGATTTCATTTCTTTCGGCTTTCATCCGTTTCGATGTCGCGACATCGTATATCTTGTCACGACATCGACTTAGTTCTCCGGGCCTTCAATCGGTTTTTCGTGTCACGACAATTACCGTGACATCTAGTCACGCCTTTGCAGCATTTAAACCGGTCGCTTCTGGACGCTGATTCGATCTCACGCCGCGACGCGCCTCGCTTTCTCGCAAAGATTCAACTTGCCTTCGGGATGTCGCGACATCAATCTCTTGTCGTGACATCAACCCAAAGGATCCGCGTGTTTCTACTGCTTCATGATGTCGCTGACATCAATATGTCGGGTTTGACATCAACTCGGACACGTAGATGCTTCAATCTTCGTTTCGCCACTTGTATCTTTCCTTGATTGCTCTTTGCCGCCGCCACATCAATCCCTTGTCGCGACATCACTTCATGCCTCCACAAGTCTCAACTGTTTGTTCCTGATGTCGCGACATCGCATCTTACGCGACTTCCGATTCATGACTCAGAGCTTCAACCGTGGTTCTGGATGTCACGACTTCGATTCACGCCGCGACTCCGGGCCATGCCATGCTTTTTTGCAGCCTTTCATGAGCGCCCCGTGTCGCGGACTTCAATATCTTGTTATCCATGTCAGCGACCGCATCGATTTCTTCACTTCCCGATGTCGCGACCTCATGATCGACTGCGGTAAAACCCCAAACCGCAAATAAAGTTAGCTACTGCTTATTTCGCTCTCGGCTATTTTCTTTGTTTTTCAATCAAAAGATTTTCTTTCTTTCTTTTATACTCCTTTTCGCAAACACTAAATTTGGTGAGTTTCTTCATATCTCTCGCTGGCTCGAATTATTCCTTTTTTCATTAAAATCAATCAGAAAAATGGACTAAAAATAGATGACTTTTAAGCTCATCAATGAACAACCAGAAGAAGAAACTCACCAAGAAGAACGGTTAGACGAGATTCGTCAGGAAGAACAATCAGGAGAGGTGCCATCAGAAACACCCGAAGCTTCGGCAAACTCCCAAGAAAGAGCAAAAAAGGGAAAGGGAAAGGTGAGAGAAGAAGAGTAGCTAAGATTTCGTGTCAGACGAAGCGTATTCCCAATGGAAAAAGTATTATGCTAACAAGGGGTTTGTCACGTAGAGGAGATTCAAAACTCACATTCTTTCAAGGAGATGATATAGAGAGGGTGGGAGAGTTCAAGCATACCAAAAATCAGTATACAAAGACTGCAAGAGAGTTTTATTCAAATTTGGTAGGAAGGAAGGATGGAGCTGTTTATGTTAGAGGAGTCTGGGTTTCATATGAAGCTAAGGCTATCAACGAGGCCTATGGCATGGCAGTGCACAAGCATGGCTCCAAATTCAAGAAACTGTTAGAAAAACCAGATTTGGAAAGATTGCCAAGAAGCTCACTAATGGTAAGGTGCGCTAAACCAAGAAGAAAAAGGCCAAGAAAATTGTTGTAGTTTCACCGGAGGAAGCGAAGGTATGGTTTTACTTCCCGGATTTTGTTTGGTTCCAACAAATGCAGCAATAAAGTGAGGAGAACAAGAAGTTGTGTTGTCGTATGCCATCCTAAAGGGATACAAGATCAATGTAGGAGTTGTCATTGAGAATTCTACTCCGCGAGGTATCACGGCGACTAAAAGAGGGTTTATTCCTCACCCAAAGAACAATCACCGGTCCCATGTTTCACTGGGTCGGGGTGAAAGGAATATGGGAATCGAAGAAGAAGGCATCAGAGCTTCACCATTCTTCCGGGCGTGAGCAGAAGGACCAAAGAAACCGTAAGAGTGCGGGTGCTGGTAGAGAAAAGAGACAGTTCCACGAGACCCCGTAAAATGAGAGACTCGGGAGGGGTTGCTAATCAAGCGATGCAAGAGCAACAAGAAAACTCACCTGACAACAATGATTTCATTTTTGCTGATAATGAAGGGCAAGATGAAGGCAGCCCAATAGACTTCTCCATTCCCTTAGCTAGTTCTCCTCCTGTGCAGAACAGAAATTTCCAACATGGAGAAAGCTCAAGGGGAGCACAAGAGAACAGTTCGATACTGGAAGCTCTCAATGCCATGCAAAAGAGAATGGATGAAAAATGTATGAGGAACCTAAAGCAGAATTCGTAGAAGGCATTTATGAAAAAAGAATTGAAAAGAAGAGATCGAAGAAAGGGGAGGGAAGAGCTAAATCAGAAGGAAAAGGAACATGAGATGGAGGTACAAAGAAGAGACCAAAGAAAGGGGGAAAAGACGAACAAGAGATGAATCAGATGAAAGTATTGTCTGAAGCAGCAAGGGGAAGAGTTTAAGAAAGAAATGAAGGTTGAGATCGCGCATGTTGCGAAACTCAAACTAAGTCATGAAGCTTTTTACAACAATCAGTTTGAGCGTGATTCTCAACTCCTGACATTGATAAAGAAAAGAGATACAGAACAAGAAGCCAAATTTGGGGAGCAAATCAAGGGATTCAAGTTCCTATACAAGTTCTGCTAAAAGGATTAAAATAAATCGATGTGATAGAGACAAGAAGCAAAAGGATACTCAACCATAGGCAAAAATAATGGCTAGAGTAAATTGGATCCGATTAACAATAATCTCTAAATTTTAGAGGTCAAGGATCAAATGGAGATGTTAAATGAATGGTCAAGAAGAGGCAGGATGAGTTGAACAAAAGGTTGATTCTAATGAGATTTTCACAAGAACAAATGGAGAGGGAAACCAAGAAGAGAAAGGAAATAAGAGAATTGAAAATCTCCCGACTCCTGCACTCAGTACACTAGACCTAATCCCAACATCTTGCTCCTGCATTTCAAAGAAAAAATAGACCTCTCCCTGCCTAACCTTCATTACCCTCTTTTATCCTATTTGAATTGTATCCAACTGCTGTAAATTGAATCAAATAAAATAAGAAATTTGAATTGAATTGTTGTGTGCTATTTTGAATTTGTTTGTTCAATGTTGTGTTGCTTTAGCGATAGTTGGGAAAATAAAATAGGAATCTAGTTTTTTCCATTGAAAATCACAGATGTCATGAGCTGCGTTGAATGAAGCAGTTAGATTAGAAATAAGCCGAAATCTAGAATAAGGGCCAGCTAATTACAATTTTATTGAAACACAAAGTGCAAAAATGACTTAAATTTAGTGTTGAGTCCAGAATAGAGGAGTAATGAAATTGAAGGAACAAACTTATTTGAGATTGTGGTATGAACAATGAGTCAAGGAACCTGTTGACATTAAAGAGCTTAACTACTCATCAACAAAATACAAGGAACTCCTAATGGTCAACAACAGTAGCTAACCCAAATTCTAGAACTTGTTAGATTATTGATTGAGGCGAAATCCTAGGTGATGCAGCTGACAAGAAATGATGCAAAGCATTCTTGAATGATTATTCAAGATTCCTACCTATATGCTAGCTATTGTCTTTAGTTCCAGAAATTGTCACCTGTTTTTATTTCTAAAGATCACCAATTTAAACCCCCAAACCTTCCAAAAGAATCAATCTTCCAGTAAAGAACCTGTGATTACCCAAGAACTGAAAGAGGAAGAAAGAAATCAAGTTTGGGGGAGGTTGTTTTTGAAGAACTCAAGGAGAAAAGACAGAAAAAGGGGAATGAAAGGAAAAGGGTCAAAAACAGAAATACAATAAAAAAAAAAAAAAAAAGGATAAGTTTTACCTTGTGGCCTAATTCTCTTGAACTATTAAGTTCTTAGGGGTGTTTCAACACCTAGTACCCTAATGCCATCTAGTATAGAGTTACTAACCCAAAGTTCGCTACGGTGTTAGAAAGCCTAAGAAGGTAAAACATCAGACTATCCCCAATGGTATTAAACAAAGAAAATTTCAAATAATTACAATGAGAAATGGGAGCATACAGTTCTGAATAGAAGAAATCCAGGAGATGTCCCAAAAATGAAGTTTGGGGGAGTTTATTAAAGAAACTACAAGGAAAAAGGGCAGTAGTGAGAAAGAAGAGAGAAAAAGTTCAGGGTAATCTAAACCAAAAAGTTCCTTTCTATCCTACCCTTACCCAAGCCTAACTTTACAAGCCAAAAGACCTGATTGATTCAAGGGATGGAATTACTCTACATTAGTGGAGATCAATATGAATGCTTATGGAATTTGAAAAGCAATAAATAGTAAAAAATCGTGAAGACTTAGGAGTTAAGTGAATAATTATGAAGATGAGAAAGGAAAACAATTTATGTTTCAACAGGATCCAATGATTATAAGCTGCTTGTAAACAATTTCAACAGCTTAGTTTTTGTATACTACAAAGAGTAGAAACCAACCTTTGAACTGACTTGAAGCTAGATGTACGTAGTAATAATGCATACCTTGTATTTCAATTAAATTGAATGCCACTGCAGAACAACACAGAAAAATGTCCTTAAAATTTTCTTATTTTGTTCGGGAGGACAAACAATTCTTTCTTTTTTTTTCTTGCTTCGAGGACAAGCAAAATTTTAAGTTTGGGGAGTTTGATGAGCTTGAAAGTCATCTATTTTAGTCCATTTTTCCGATCTATTTTTATCTAAACAAGATCATTATGTGCACTATGGAATAACTAACCAAACTGTTAAATGGCAGGGAATTCAAGAAAAAAGAAGAATATTTACAGAAAAAGAAGCAGAAGGTGGATGAGCGTTAATGAGATAATTGGCTGAAGCAAGTTGCAGCAGAAAAGACGCACAAAGATAAAGGAACCTGATGTCGTGAAGCTTTGGCATCAATCAAAATGCATATCCAGTTGTAGCAAAGAAAACTCCGGGCGGAACGGGGTTATACTTGAAGAACAAGGCAGTCGAGAGCTAAAGAAACCAGTGAAGCAACCAGAAATGAAGAAGAAGAAGACTGTGTCGCGACATCCGATGCCGTGACATCGACAATGATATAGAAGGCCATAAAACAAAGAGAGTCGTCATGGCTAACAAGAGTGAAGAGAAGAGGTCGCGACATCCACCGAATGATCAAACTCTTGCCGCGACATCGTGAAACATGAAAGAAATTTCGATAAGAGGTCGCGATGAGAATCGCCAAGCTATGACAAAGCTTGGTGAGATGAAGCCGATGTAACTCGCTGTTGTCGCGACAGAGATCGAAGCCATCAAGAATTTATCACGAAACTCCGTAGGCATGAATTGATGTCGCGACAAGGGATTGATGTCATGGCTGGGCCAACAGAACCATCAAGTGAAGACCGTGATAGCCATGTCGATGTCGCGACAAGAGATTGTTGTCGCGACACCAAGAGCAACCAGTGGAAGCTTGTAAGTTCCTTAAACTGATGTCACGACAAAGGAATGACGTCGCGACACCAAAAGCAAATCCGCTTGAAGCCTCCGGGAGAACTAAGTCGATGTCAGCGACATGAGATCGAGGTCGCACACTAGGAACGACCAGCCAGTGCCGCAGAGCCATAAACCGCCACGACAAGAGATTGAGGCTCCAGACATCATGAACGCTCGCCAAAAGTTACGTAAGATTTCTGAGCTGATGTCATAGCCAAGACATCGATGTCAATGACATCGAGCAGAACCCTATCAAGCCTCGCAGTTGCAGTTAAAGTGATGTCGCTGACAAGGGACCGAGGTCGATATCGTATTATTATCGCTTGGAAACCGCAGCTCATATAGTTGATGTCGCTGATAAGAGATTGATGTCGCGACATCCGAGCAACCATTTGAAGCCCGTTAAGACGTGTGGGTTGATGTCACGACAAGAGATTGAGGTCGCGACATCATGAACGACCAGTTCAAGGATGCATAGACTTAAGTTGATGTCGCGACGTGAGATCGATGTCGCGATATGGATGATGTCGCGACAAGGGATTTGAGGTCGCGACTTGAACAAAGAATTTCAGCTGCCCACTTGGAAATCCACAATCAATGCATTGGGATTAGGGCCCAACTGAGAAATCCTATAAATACGCAGCTACCCAGAAGAGGAACGCAGCTTGGCGGTGACACGAACGAGAGGTCTGGGTAGCTAAAGGCTCATTTTCTTTATTTTTCTTTTAGTTTTCTTTTCTTTTCTTTTCTTTTCTTTTCTTCAATGTTGATAGTTGTGAGATTAGATTAGATTTATCGCTTTATTTTCGCTTTATTTTGATCCGTGTGTTGTCGATTTTGAGTTGTCGAATGCGTAATTCCTATTCTTTTTAAATTACTACCTCGAATGTTTGAAGTTCGACAAATTTCTCGGGAATTCAACTCTTCGCTCGACCAAGGGTACTATTCTTATGATCGCAGGAATGTCGAGCGTGTAATTCAAGAATTGAGAATCCAGCCTTCCATTAAGTGAATGCTAGTCGAATTATCTTTCCCCAGAGTCGTTTCAGCAGCTCGACCCCCGCTTTATGAATTTACTGTGTCGGGCTTCACCGCTTTTGATCCGACATCACTTTCTATACCCAAGATAAGATTTGGCTCATTGCTCGATTCTCAAGGAGGCCCTCCGGGAGTGACACAGAAGGCGGTCCTAAGAGTTATGAACAATTGCTTCAAGGTATATTAACCCGCTTATTCGAGATCTAATGAGCTTGAGAAGTTTACTTCGATAAATCTCTTCTCACTAAATCAAGAAAGAGTTGAATGAGTTATCAATTTAAACAAGCAGTAGAGTTCACTCCTTAATTCGACAAGGAGGCCGATCCCGTTAGCCGAGATCTAATCAAGGAGAGGGTGATCTATTCTAATTTTGAGGAAGAGTATCCCGGAAGTCAGAGGTCCTTGCTCGACCGATAACTGGGAGCTAAGGTTTACATCCATTAAATGGGTATGAAGTATTGCAAAGAGTCACTCAGATTAAGGGAAATCCTTTTAAAGTAGTTATCTCATTCTCGTCTTGAAAGAATCAGAAAATTAGATAATGAAATGTGAGTGTTGAGAGATCCAGCTTTATCGCTAAACGCCTGACAGACTTTAAAACCTGAAAATATTCAAGAAGTTTTATCAAGATAACTACGGTGAACTGGGTACTTCACTATAGCATACTTGATGTGTTCTCTAAAGATAATTATTCAATGTCCATTTGTTTTCTTAACTATTCTTTATTCTTTATTCTTTATATTCCACTTATTTGATCGCTTCATTTACTTTACTGCAGCAGTATAATTTCCAGCTTCTAAGTCGATTCCAATATCACTTTATGGTCCAAATAGTACTCAAGTTTCGTAGTCAGTGGTAGTTGATTTAAAATTTTGAGACTGTGGGATCGGAGATCCTGGATCTCATATCCATTTTATTACTGTCGAATTGCATTCTGCGATATCAGCCAAAAACCAAAATTGAAAATGATTAACTCTAGGAGATTTGGTCTCAAACAAAGTTTTATGGTGCGCTCCAGATTAGATAATAACCCTTGGTAATTGTAGCAACTAAATTTGTATATGTGTTTTGGTCAGAGGTCATCAGTAATAAAAGCCTTTCTTAAGGTCAAATAACCTACATTTATCACTAGGTTTCTTGCTTCTTAGCTCAACCCCAAGTGTTAAAGGTGCATTAAAATCAAAGAACTATCAAGCCTCCTAATTATTGATAATCCTATATTATCAAGTTTATTAGGTTAACTCATCTATGTCTAATTTCTCACTCACTTCTCAGATCTCATGAGAAACCACTCTCCATATTGAGATTAACTAGAAATCAATATGTAAATATCAACCAAGAATGAATGAATAGATATATAATCACAAAAAGACAATAGAAATAGGAAAATCAACCATTAGATATAAGATCCATATCCAAAATACGACAAAAACCTGGAAAACGAAAATCAGTCCATCATGGGAAAGATACAACCATAAAGATAAGAGAAAACATGAAAAGGGAGAAGAAATAGCCTAATGTGATGAATGAAGCCCAAATCTCCTCTTCAATCTTCATCTTCTTCAATCCATCTTCTTCCCCAAAGAGAACCATGCCCTAGGGTGTTTCCCCCCTTCCAAACCTCCCAAAACGTTCCTCCTCGTCTCCTTTGGCTCGAGCTTTTAAAACCCACAATTATGAGTCAAAATGGGCCAAAAATTTATCCAAACCAACCTCGAACGCTGCGACGCTGTCGGAACGCCGCGACGTCGTTGGTCAACGCCAGGATGTCGGGATGCTAAGCCGCATTCTCCGCAGAACGCCGCTGACGTTGGTTCTCAACGTCATGACGCGTCAGAGTCTCCTTGTTTTTCCACCAAATTCAGAAGACCATAACTTTGTCATCCGAACTTCGATTTGTGTGTTCTTAGTACCGTTTGAAAGTTCTTGAAGTATAGAATCTAGATATATCTAGGAAAAACACTTTAGAGATTATTATATATACTGAATGTACAAAATTCTCCAACTGGTCACTTTTGAGCTCTCTTCTCTTCTTCCGTCAACTACCAAGAGTCTTAACTTGATCATTTGAAGTCCAAATGGAGTGAATAAGGTCTCTTTGGAAAGTATGAGAAGTCTCCTATCCATCCATATAAATATTGTAGCCATTTGGGATCATCTTGCAACTAAAAATTGAAAACATCAAAACACAAGAAATGCTACATGTGTAGCTTGGTCGATTTTCGGGCTTTATCTCTTGTTTTTGCTCCATATTACTCATGGATGACCTAATCACAAAATTGAATATTTAGAGCATTAGATAACTTATTCATATAATAAAAATACTAAAAATATAAGTAAAACATAAGGATAAAATGAGTATAAAGTATACTCATCACACCCCTAAACTTAAATTCTTGCTTGTCTCCAAGCAAGAGATTGACTCAAAACAAAACAAAAAAATTGAAAATGACACGAAATAACAAAAAATGAGATGAGTATGATAACATGATGCCAAGTGGAAGAATCACTATGAACATAAGTTAGCAATATTAGCATTTTCAACCAAAGTTTAGGATCCTTACAATTTTAAACTCTCTAAGGAACATGGCAAAGCAAAGCATAGTGAGCAAAGAAAATCAACCCCCCAAGTCCTCAATGACCTTTCCCAAGGAAACTAAGTGTAGGGGATAGCATGATCTCCAATGTATAGCTAGGTCTTAGTACCCCCAAACTTAAGCTCAACTCACCTATTTGGAAGAAGCTAACTAAGAAAGGATAAGAATGCACCACACTCTTTTTATTCATACCTGCATCACCTAAAAATTACCTAAATACCTAAAAATGAAAGAAAACCAGTGCCAAGAAGTTTTAGATGAGTGTTCCTGTAGCGGGGAGCCATTGATGACTCCCCACCAGTTGATTAAGAGCACCATGCATTAAATTCCCTTCAAACTTACCCCGAACACTCAACCAAACTCAAAGGCCTTAAGTTGTGGGAAGAATCCATCTTCTGTCCCATGTAGCGGGCAGTGAAGTCAATGACTCTCGACCGGGCCAAGCTTAGGCATTAGGTTTGAAAGGCCCTGGTAACATTCCTCGAAAAATACCCTGTAGTTTTCGACTTGTTTAGGGTATATTATAAGTTAAATAGGAATTTCGAAATAAAACGAGACCCTGACCATTAATAGCCAAGGGTAAATATGTAATTTACTACTGAGACATAAAAGGTATAAATCAAGAAGTTTGTATGCCATTATTAGACGGAGAAAGTTGGAATAGAAATAAGAGAGAAATGGGGGAGCCCAGATGCAATTAGAGAAACTTAAGGGCAAAAATGAGAAAGTGTTAAAAATGGGTTTTCTGCTCGCCAAACATGGCCTTAACAAACATGAGATAAGACCAAAAAGTGGTCTCATTTTGAGAGAGAGAACCGTGGAGAGGGAGAGAAGAGAAGGAGAGAAGAGAAGAAGAAGAAGAAGAAGAGAAGAAGAAGAGGAGAAGAGGGAGAAGCCAAGCAAGCCAAGGCATGGAACTACTAACCTTGAGTATGGAACTTTGGATTTGAGTATGGATCTTTGGTTTTGTATGGTTATTATCTTGTCCAAAACCTAGGGTTTGTTAGGATGAAATCCTAACCAAATATGTATTGAAATTAGGGTTGTTAAAACTCTAAATGGCACAAGATAGTTGTAGAATCCTCTCTCTAAGTTGGATTCATGGTTAATCGTAAGTAAATGAGCAGTTTAGAGTAAACCTAATTAATATTCATGTTTTTGTTGAGGATGGGTCATAACCCATATTAGAATGATTTTGAAGGAATTCATGAAAGAGTTTTGATGAGTACGTGAAATTGAATGATAAATTGAGTAGAAAAGAGATCATAAGATGAATTTGAAGTGGTCTTGAAGTGTTTATGAGGTATAGAGTTGAATTGGGGATCAAAAATATGGAAAAAGGAGAGAAAAACACACATTTTGGGCATTTCGGGTGACATGTACCGGTACAACTTGAACATGTACCGGTACAATTTCGGTTATGGTCGTTTTTGGCCAACTTGTACCGGTACAAGTTAGACATGTACCGGTACAACCCTGTTCTGTTTTCCAGTTTTCGTATTTTGGCCATAACTTGCTCATTTCTTATCCGATTTGAGTGATTCAAGTGGCTACGTAAAATAGACTTCAAGGAGAACAAAATTAAATAGGAATTGCCACCTCTGATCCTAAGGGCCTAAAAATTCACTAAAGTGAGGCCATGCAAGCCAAATTCTGGTTCCAGCTTTGAACATAGAGTAGTCTGGGTTGTTTCGGACGTAACTTGAGTTTCGGTGCTCCGAATTGGGTGATTCCAGTTGGAATAGAATCCTTAGCACCTTATCTATAAAAGAATACAATGACCTAGAGTCAAACATGAAGTTAGGATCCCAGAAAAATTAGTAATACGAACTGTTCTAGTGTAATCCGGGTAAACCGACTAGTTTGGCATGAAAATGCCATAACTTTAGTTTGATGATCCTGATTGATTAATTCCACTTCCTAAGTAAAGTAGATACATAGAGGAATAAGAATATATGAATGAGGTGTGATTCCACACATACATCATACTTCACAAGAATATGAAGGCCATGCACAGGCATGAAACAAGGAAAATGTAGAAAATGAAGATCAGAAGATGTGTTCATGAAACATGAAAATGATTATGGAAAATGAAAATGAAAACGAATTGAAACATGATTGTGAACATGAGGCGCACATGTCATGAACACAATGTGGTTAAGTAATATATGATTATTATCACATATAACCAGAAATGATAACAAATGATAGAAGTATACATGAATGAGTATACGTGAATGAATATGTGAATGAGTATTTATGAATGACTATGTTACGAATGGGCATACGTAAAATGAAATTATGAATGAGTATACATGAATGAGTATACGTGAATGAGCATGGTGAATGAGTATACATGAATGAGTATACGTGAATGAAAATGTGAATGAGTTGTGAAATAATGCACATAGATTGAGTATATTCGAAAAGATAATACGAAAGTGATTATGAAATTGAAATGTAATATTTGAAACCGAATGAATGTGAATGATAATAAGATCGATTCATCAAACGAATCATTATAAATGTGAATACAAGAGGAATATGAAATCGAAAAATGATATTCAAAACCGAATGAACGTGAATAATAATAAAGACGGATTCATTAAACTAACTGCGGTCAGAATGAATTGAATGATATGAAGAATGAACCGCCTGACGGGATGCACCAAACGGCATCCGTCACGAAGGCACCCCTAAATTATCCAATGTCCCACTTGGCGGGATGCACCAATCGGGCATCCGCCAGATGGCGGAGGCATTGAAGAAATGTCCCACTTGGCGATTCACCAATCGATCCGCCATGATGGCGTATGACATTTAATTGATACCACGTGGTTTCCGGGCGTACTAAACGCATCCGCATGACGGGAGACCGAATAATTGATACCACGGTCGATGCACCAAACGGCATCCGGCGATGGGAGAACCGGTCAATGATACCACGTATTCGATGCACCAAACGGCATCCGCTGGCGACGTGGAGAACCGAATAAGTGATACCACGTGGTCGTGGATGCACCAAACTATGATCCGCCATGATGGGAGATAGAATCGTTAAACGATACACATTACCGAATGATAACAAGGGTGGGATTCATCAAACTAATCCGCCAAATTGTGAATCGAATAGTCATGAAATAGCCAACATTTACGGTGCAGTAATGGGATTGTTATGAATATGCTTAAATTCATGAATTGATTAGAAATGAATTGTTGCATTAAGAATGCATGATATGATATGGTAAATGATTTGTATATTAAAAGCATGCGAAAATGAATAGCATGTGTATATGTGGATACAAAGGCATTATTTGAAAATGCATGTTATTAAGTGTAAATGTTATGGGTCTTTTTGATTTTGTAAATGGTCATGGATCGCCTGAAAGAAGTGCGCTTTCGCTAATTAAAAAGGTCTAAAATGGAAATAACATAAACAACATGTTTTGGAAAGATAATTGAAAATGTCGGAGTAAACCGGGTTCCAGCTTGGATCCGCCAACCGGGTCAAGTCGGGGATTCGGTCACACTTTGAAAATAAAAATATAAGACGAAATAAAATGTTTTGATTGAAAACGCCGAGTAAACCGCCCAAATTTTTGATCCGCCAACCGTCAAGTAGGGGATTCGTCGCGACACTTTGAAAATGAAAATTTAATACAAATTTAAAACTAAAAGGATTTAACGCATCCCGCATCATGAACGTAATTGCTAAAGGAGTTGATTAATGGCATCGGTCAGATAGTGATAAGAGTCTAATATGTATTGGTATTAGTCTCGATTTGAACCCTCAGAGTAAAATTGATATGATTTGATTTGTTCTGATTTGCCATTGTATACGATAGTTTACTTTGAATATGATTTGATCTATCATACATGTAGTAGATATGAGTTACAACCTGTAAAATACATGATACAGGAAAGTAATATGAACAAGATAATGATAAGGAATCTGAAAAGAATAAAATCTACATGTATAATATAATATGAGTTAGAAGTCACATAAGAATAGACTTCGTTATATGCATAAGTATTAGTAAATGTAAAAAGATAGTGACGACGATTATTGTTATTGGTCGTTACTGTCTATATGTTCCCACTAAGCGTAAAGCTTAGCACGGGTGTTCAATCCGTAGGTACCAAGAGGAGATAAAGAGGATGTGACATCTTACACTAATCGTATGTGGGCCATCTCAGAGATAGGTGCTCACCAGCACTGTTCCGCGATCTCTGATGTTGTATTAGATAGGTATATGTATTTGTATAAGTGAATGAGACTTAGTATATGTGTATAAATTTTAATGGATACCATTCCGATGGTAGTTCCTTTGTATATATAAATGACAGTTGGTTATTACAAAAATTAATTGTATACCCACGTGTATAAGCTGCTTTAAAAAAAAAATAATAATCATAATAAGTTCCAAGATATGGTTTCGCACCCTAAAACCTGGCCGATTTGCCAACGGTCGATCGAATCGGGGCGTGACAGCCCCTGCACCGTGCCTAGATTTTGATCGATGATCTTATTCTTAGTTCCCATACTTATTTTTGACAATTTTATTTTCTTTGCTTTTTATCTTCAAGCTACTTTTTCTTTATTTTTGTATTTTTCTTTTTAGTTAGGGCTCAATGACAATCCTCTTTTTAATTAGGTGTCCCATCAATTAGGTGGCTAGAATCCCCCAAGGTTAGTTGAATTCAAGGTAAAGGGTCCGGGGACTAAGGTATACAAGGGAGACCAAAAGTGTGTGTGTGATAGATTCCTTGAGAAATAGCTTCTTGGAGCACAAGGGAGGTGACTAAGCTAAGTCACCCATACTAAGCAAGCACACAATTCCAGATCATTTAAAAACCTAAGGGTCCAATCCACTTTGCACTTGCCCTTTTTCAAATGTTTGTGTTCAAATGACCTCTACTAGCCAACAAGGCATCAAACTCACTCCATACGAGAGACATGAAACAAAAAAAAAAAAAAGAAAGAAAGAAAACCCATGAAAACAACCTAAACAAATAAACAATAAAATAAAATAGGTATGAGATACAAAAAGCTGGATTTTTGAAAAAAAAATTGACTTCACCCCACCCCCTCCAAAACTTGAATTAAACATTGTCCTCAATGAAACAACAGCAAGAATGGATAATGAGTACTTCTGAGGTTAATCAAGTTCCTAAGTTGCCCAATGAATATGGCTTGCTTGGAGGCAAAGATGTTAAGAGGGATTAGACTCAGTTCTAAATGAGAGGAGGCTTGAAAATAGAAAGCATATATGGAATGAAATGAGGGAGGATGTTGGAACTGATTTCCTTGTTCAATTTTTGTTCTTTGAACCTCCAAGATACTATAAACTTCCACTTTTCAAGATTCTCCACCTCCATAGCCAACTTTGAACTCCAAAAACTTGAAAAACAACACTAAGAAACACAAGATCAAACAAGAAAATTTATTCAAAAACAAACTCAAAAGTAACTAAAAAAAAAAAAAAAGAGAAAAGGAAGCTTTTTGAACTTGGGTTGCCTCCCAAGAAGCTGCTCCATTTTTCGAGTCCAGTTAGACTCTACCAACTATACATATGTTGGTGATTCTTACCTCCATAATTCTCTAAGAGGTGATAATTGTGCTCAATCAACAACTTGAGCACATAGTCTTCCAAGATCATTAGTTTTTTCTATTTTCTATTTTTTTTCATTTTTATCTTTACAATGATTCCTCTCAATTCATTGTTCAAGTGACTGATGTACTCATCCACCTCGAAATCTGTGGTTTCTTTCTTATTTTTCACTACCTCATGCATTGGAACCCAAAAAGTCATCTCCGAAGTAGTCTTCACAACTTCATCATTTGTCTTTTCATGTAGTTCCGAAGAGGTTGACTCTTCTTCATTCACAACTAAGGTTTCTAAAATTTGTACATCATTCTCCACATTTTGAAACTTTTCAAGTTCTTCGTCATTCCTTAGGGTAATTTCCTCATTGTAGCTCAAGCTTTCTTCTACCTTATGCACCTTAAGAGTTGATGGCAAACTCTCATGTTGTCTTTCAAAGGACATTTCAACCATGTTCTCTTGTTCCTTCATGTATTTGGCTACCAGCCTGTATACTCATACCGTCATCTTCTTAGGTTGTTCTTTCTCAAATGTAAGTTGAGTACAAGAAGTAGCCATATTGAAGATATTCCTTTCACGCTTAAATAGCGTAGGCTGACTTGAACATTAGTCTTTATCAATTCCATGAATTGATTTTTAGATCTTACACATTCAGCATGAACTCTTTCTAATTCAGCCATGGTTGCCTTAAACTTAGTCATTCTCTCCTGTGGAGGTTCACTTTCCTCATTATGATCAAGAAACGTAGGCAACCCAACTTGAGAGTAGTCAATTTCAGCCCTTGGTCTTGAATGTTCAGCATTTTTCATGACTAATTCAGCATGCATTCTTGCTAATTCAGCCATTTTTTCATCTAGGCTTGATCTTTAGACTTGTGGAGTGTGTGGAGTGGTGTAGCTTGTATTCCATGAGGTGTTTGGGTGGTGGCTCCATCCAAAATTATGATTGCTCATGTATGTGTACTCCATATTGGCATAATCCATTGATGCATATGGTTTCCACACTTGACTCCTCATTGAGCTGCTACTTCTGATGCTCATTGGCCAATTGTCGATTTTTAGTTGTCGTCACAGAGCCAATGCATTTGTCAACTCGATGATTAGATCCACGTGATTTTAACCTAAAATTTATGCAAAAAGAAAACAAAAGTATCAAAAACTCAAACCAATAATAAAATATACATAAAAATGTTTGAAGTACTAAAAGAAGACTTAATATTTATATTAGCATAAAGCATCGATTTTTCCTCAAGAATAAATAAGAAAAAACTTGATAGGCGTTTTTATGTGATTATATTAAAAATATTCGATAAAATATGTGATTTAGTGCCTATTCGCAAGTACATACGCTTTGTCAAGAACTAAGTGTACCTTAAGTATAGATATCGATCCATTGCGGAAATGGGATGCTATACCAAAATTAGAACGCTTCTCTAATATTCAAATGGTCAAAGATTGTTTAAGTAGAATTTCTAAATCAAACTAAACTAAAGAAACTCTACTCCCCGATGAGTAAAAACTCATTGATTTTTAATCCACTTTTCTCAAGTGTTACAATGTAATTACTATTTTTATGCGTAATATGGAGATGTTACTAAATTTATATTTTGTAGATTTATATAGAAGAAGCTATAATTTTAAAAAATCCGTAAGAAATGAGATCAATGGCCAAGGTGTGGCCAAGTTGCGACATAGTTACTGAGGTCGCGACAAGGAATTCATCGGGCCTAACACGGTCACAACCCGAGTGATAATGTTTGCATAGTTCAGAAGACAAAGGCTTCTCGGCAAACAACATCCTTGTGAGCACGCGAGAGAGAAAGTTTAAACAATGTCATGGTCAGCAACTGAGGCCTGATAATCAAAGAAGACAACTCCAGCTCCGCCACGATAATTAAGGTCATAACAGGAATGGATGGTCGACCAACCGACAAGGTCTCTAATCAGAAAATTGATGCTGCCACAAAAAATATAAGTCAGGCAGTAACCAAACGAGGTCGCGACATTTATTTCCATGTCACACATTAAAATGAGCTAAACAGTTTAAACATGTTGTGACTAAGTTTTGAGCAACTCACAAGAATGGGGCGTAAGAAGGGTCACCACTCGGGTCAAGGACACTTTCTGGTCACGACCGCAAAGGAATAATTGAATGTAAATTGTCGTGACTAAAAACGAGGTCGCAACAAGATTCGAAAGAAGAATTTGTCATTATATACTGAGGTCGCGATAGAATTGGCAAAGAAGAAAAGAAACGAACTTGCTGCGACTCTACTCATGTCGCGACAAGAAAAAAATAAATGATTAGCACTGAGTCGCAATCTTGCATGAGGACAAAACAAGACATGATGTCGCAACATGAAAGTGGTGTCATGACCAAGGATTAAATTGGTTTCCAACATAAACTGTCGCAACATGAAAGTCAGGACAGACCCGACCCGATACCTCCCTGATTTCCCGTGGTCCCGCCAGCGAAGTCCCACCGATAACTCTAGGAAGATACAACCCCACCTTACAAGGAGTAACACCATGTATTAATTTAATACCCAATTATACATGTATATATAAAAAACCTCGTAAATAATTATAAATGAGGTTTCATAAAGTTCAATTTAATGTCTGTGAGCATTCTAAGAGTATCAGGATTTAGTGCGCAAGTAGAAATGAATAGTCCAATACATCAAACACAAATGGATAAATGCAATAGGAGCGACACCAAGCGCGGGAGAGCGACGCCAAATCTGGCGCCAGCGACAGGCTCCTACGATCTGTCTCGACTTTAGGGAATGTATTTAAACAATAATGTGAGATAATAATCCGTTGAGTGGCATAATTTATGGGCGAAAATAACATTTTTATATTTGCTATGGTTCTTCTCTTCAAACCTTCCGTTTCACTCTTTTGTAAAGTTCCCGTTTAGAAACATTTCACAAAACCTAACTTACTCCCCACGTCCAACATATGCAAGTCATGTCTACTAAATAAAGCCTTCGACAATGTTAAGAAACTATAATTCCGCACCTATACACAACATAAGCCGAAAGACAAACATGTATAGCCATCAAGTAATAAGATAACTTTGAAATGCACCAAATCATGAGAGCAAATAGTTATACGATATATTTGCAGAAACAACATGTCCATACCATACCCATCATAAACCGTCGGTAAGCCGACCTCACGACATCGTGACAACTAATGAACCTGTGGTTACACCCGGCCATCACGTGGCAACTAACAAACCTCCAAGTAGACCCGGCCATCACGTGGCAACTAACAAACCTCCAAGTAGACCCGGCCATCACGTGGCAACTAACAAACCTCCAGGTAGACCCGGCCATCACGTGGCACTAACAAACCGGCAAGCCCGCCATCACGTGTTCCACAAACCTCCGAACCCGCCATCAATGTGGCACCCAAATAACCTCCTCCGTAAACTCGCCATCACGTGGCACTATCAAACCCTCCGTAAACCCCGACCATCACGGGCACTAACAAACCTCCCGAAAGGAACCTGGGTCCATCACGTGTCCTCTATCAATCCTCCCCAAACCCTACCATCACGTGGCAACTAATAAACCTCCTGCAACCCACATCATTGGTAACCAATATAACCGTTCCCTTCTCACATGTACTCTTTTAACAATAATTATTAGAGCCTCAATCCACAGATCTCAAGATCTACTTTCTTTAAATAATAATTTTTCAAGATAGTTTACAACTTCAATCCATGTACTCAAAATATCCAAACACCACCAACTCATCCACGAACACAGTAAAACTTGCAAATAATTGAAATGTTAAAAAATTCACATGAAATAACTTGTTTCATACTTCTAAACCGAAAATCATGTTTGAATGCAACCAACCATCTGATCAAAACAGTATATAGGTAAAGTATTTTATCACAATAGATATATCAACATAATACCCCAAATCATTTTAAAGCATATAAACCACTCACAGACTATAGATGCTCAGTCCCGCTCCCTTGCAGGATCGTCTCCCGGCCCGGCGTGAGTGCCTGTAATATAGATAAAACTCTGCTTAGGCTCTAATAATTGAACCAACAACCTTAGGATGCCCCGAAGGCCTTAGAATAACTGTTAGAACTAAGAAACCATCCAAATTGACTCCGATGATCCACTACACAAAGGTGCCCTATGTTCGATACCTAAAATCGCTTTTCAATTCGAAGCCTAATTTCGAAATTGAACCATTCAATAATTCCTAAAAACATCCAATTTCACTAATACAACTTTTAATTTTGTCCAATTTGACCAATTGATACTCTATTTCGGGCCCCGACTTCTGTAATTGTTCGAAACAACCTAAAATGGAAACTAACCAAACGACGCCCAAAATTTACAAACCACATATCAATGGAAAGCCCAAGAGACCAGAATTCATTGGTACCATTACCTTGGTCTAATCAGGTCGGAAAACCCGATCTAAGCTCGCCACTTCGCTACAATCAAACTGGCAAGGAAATCTGCAAAAAGGGACCACGTAGATGAGTTCAGAAGGTCCAAAAATGGTGGAAAGGAGCTATGGGGTGGCCTGAAGTGGCCGAAATGGTCGAAATCACAAAACTCGTGAGAAATCTGGCAGCCCGCTGTCACTTCTCCTACGATCCCGGCGCTGGTCCGCGCCTGGCCGGGCCGTGAAATTTTCAATGCCGGCTTCGTCCGGCGGGCGCACCATGGTCCGCGCGTAGCCGTTGGTTTGCCTGAGGTGCCTCGTCTGTTCGATCTTCCACCCGCCAAGCAGTGACTACTCTACCAAAATGGTGTCTCCGCTCGAGAGTTTTCTTAGGTTTTCGGGGTTCAAAAGAGTAATTGAGGCTGGTGGTTTCATTCGAATCCCAAACTATGTTTATATAGTGGTCTAATAGGGTCGGCTTCGGGTAAAACCCTGTATTGCACTTGGACACCGATAAAGTGCTACTATTGAACTTCTATGTCGCACTTTATCCGCAGTCGGATTGTGACGCTCCGCCCGTCTATGAACTCGTATCGACGAGGCCTACGAAATGGTGCCTTAGTCAACCCGAAATTATTCATTCTTGAAAAAGTCAACTTTGGTCAACCCACTAAGTGTTGGTCAAACCTAGTCAACTTTGGTCAAACTTAATCAAGCTTGGTCAAACACGTTTCAAACTTGTATTATTTGGTACGGGTCATTACAGTTGCCACGACACAGAATTCAGTAAAAGGAAAGACTGTCAGGTTGCGACATGAAATTGTGGCCGCGACATAAACACTTGGAGAACAGAAAAAGTTATCGCGACAAGGATTAAGGTGGCTAGCAATAGAAACGGTGTTGCGATAAAGAAACTTTGTCACGACACCTAATTCAAAAAAGGAAGAAAAAGCCAGGTCGCAACATTAAATTGTGGTCGCGACACAACTACTTGGAAACAAGAAAATGTGGTCACAACAAAAGTCATCACTATTGGCAACTAAACGTGGTCACAAAGAAGCAATTCCAGTCGCGACTGCAACATGATGATTCTCAGGAAACATGACAAGTAAAAGCAGACAATAAGATTTCCAAGTCGCGACAACCAACTGAAGAAAACTTCAAAGAGCAATGTCGTGATAGAGGACATTAGGTCGCGACTAAATATTTCAAAAAACAAGGCAAAAGAATGTTGGGCGCTGCTTCCAGACACGACAGAGCCCAACAAGTCACGACATGCTCGGGAGGTCGCGGACCTCGAACAACAAGTCAGCCATTACATTCGGGGAAATCCACCTGGTTCGGAATCAGGCCCAATTGCCGAAAAATGTATAACAGTGTTTTACAAGTAAAAAGAGACTCTTTCGAACCCGCATTTCGAGGATTGGGCCAAAGACTAAAGTGTATAATTTTAGAGAAGATTTTTCTTTTCTTTTCTTTTCTGGAACTGTACCAGTAACTTGTTCAGAATGTTGAAGCTGAATTTAATTTTTCACTTTCTTCTCCAATTACTGCATGAAATTAATGGAATCCAGACCAATTCTTGAATTCATTTCTTTTCAAATTAATTGCAGCTACTGTTGGTGTATTTGATCAATGCCCATTGTTGTCGTGATGCGCTGATGAAAGCACAACTTCCACTAACTTGGAATTGTCGTTAGTTACAGTCTTTTCTACACATACTAGAGAGAAGTACCTGAGATTGGGGATTTATTTGATTGAAGTTGTTCTTAAATTGATTGTTCTCAATAGTAGTATGCGAGTATCCTATCAAGGACTGTTCCATGCTTTGATTTCCAGGAGGCCCTCTGAGTGACACAGAGATGGAGATTCCTAAGAGTTTTGAACCTTCAATTTATGGGTATGCTAGACTACCATTGAAGAACTATTGAGCTCTGAGAGTTCACTTAGATAAATTTCCATTTCACCTGCGCTGAAGTCGAAGGATTATTTATCAATTTAATCATCAGAGATTTCACTCTTAACTGATGGAAGAATCTTGATCTCTTTGTTACCGAGATCTAATCGTGAAAGAGAAAAACTATCAAATCTAAAGGATGACATCAATCATTTTAGAGGTTGCAATGACCCGTACTGGGATGCAAGAAATCTGTAGTCTTAAGAAATGGGTATGAAGTATTGAAAAAGAAAAATACCTAGATCTTATAAAGAGTATTCTGAATACAAGTAACTAAGTAGATCCATGTCTTTGAAAGAAGCAGGGACCTCTAATTAGTGAAATGTGGAGAAATCCAAGCTGCATTATGAGGCATCTTTGACAAATCTAGATCTAAAATCAGGATTGAGAGAATCAATGGATTAGAATGTAAAAATTGACTATTCCATAGCAATTTCATTTCAGTGTCCTTTTCTAGCAGAGAACTGATTTAGTCCAGTTTATTTTGTTTGTTTTAATTCAAATTTTCTTTTAATTAGATAAATATAATATAAGTATGATCTATCTTTAATTCTAGTTTTTAAACATTTACAAGGAGGTAAATAAGGTGATCTCGAAAGTAGTTAGGGTAGTTGATTTTAAAATTCTTGTCATTCTCTGAGTGAATGATATTTGGACTTACATCCAAAATTTTACTACTTGTATGACCTGTGCACTTGCAGAGTCTTAGACTAAATCCATTTTTTTTTTAATTTCAAGAACATAAAACCACTTTCTACTTTTCAAACAATTAGCTCTAATTTTGGTCCACTATGGGGGAACTGTAAGACTCCATTAGAGGCAGTATTAAATTGGTGGGTTTAGTCATACATAAATAGACAAAAACAAGTTTTATGCATACATGTTTGGGATTGAAAGAATTTTGAATAAATCAATATTCTGACGAAAGAGAGAAATGCTAATTTTGACATTTTTCTTTATTTTGAAAAAGACATTCGCAAAAACAGTTTTGACAGCAGTGGCTGCATAAGCTACTAATCTTTTAGAGAGCTTAAAGGATTTATGATTTTTGATACCACTGTTTCCAATTGATCTTAATATGTTTCCATTTCAGGAAGTTATTTCATGCACGTGAACTATTTTTTACCAAATCCGTTTAGATACCGAATCGAAAGAACACGAGGAACTTTAAGGAAGGTCAGAAGTGCAGAAACAACAATTATGGCAGAAGAAAGAATGGGTCAGACAGTTGAACAAGAAACAACAGCAGAAAGGCCTTCTATGCAAGATACAATGGAAGACTTCTGGAGACCAGTTATCCAAGAAGAATATTCAGCAGTTAGACAACCGCGAGGCTAATAATTTCGGGGCTGAAATCTAGCACTGATCACCATGGTGCAACAAAATCAATTTACAGGCCACCCTATTGAAGATCCTAATGAGCACATGGGCAGATTCCTTAGGATGGCCAACACAGTTAAATTAAATGGTGTGAGACCAGAGGTGATCAAACTACATCTCTTTCCCTTTTCCTTAAGAGATATTGCAGCCACATGGTATGAATCATTACCATATGGCTTAGTTAATACATGGGAAGAGTTAGTGGAGGCTTACCTAGGCAGATTTTTTCCCCTATCACTTACAACAAAAAGAAGAAGGGAGATCATTGTGTTCAAACAGGGGGAGGATGAAAGCTTATATACTGCCTAGGAAAGGTACAAAAGGCTGTTGAAGAGGTTCCCTATGCATGGCATATAGACTCAAGACCTAAACGGATATTGTCTAATATTTAATGATACTCTCAAAGGGTATCATGATGCAAACACGTGGGCATTAAAAAGAAGTGCAGAGGAAGCAGCAAATGATGTAAGACTCGCCAACATAACATGAAAGCTCCATTTGAATCTTCAGTGAGCAACAACAGAACAAAGGGGAGTGGAGTCATTGAGCTCAATAAAATGACTGCTATGGAAGCAAAACTTGATGCCATAATGCACAAGTTAGGGAATCAAGAGAAAAGAATGCACTATGCTCATGAAATTGGAGTAGTGGGTAGAGATGGAACCAAAAGAAGTGTTGAGGGACCAATTGATGAGGATCCCTATCAAGTTGAGGAGGCCAATTATTTGAATCAACAGAGAAGCTACCATTTCAAGCCTAACCCCAACTTGCCTACACACTAGCACTGAGGAGCCATGAGAACTTCTCATATGGTGGAGGAGCATCACAGGGCCCAAGACAGGGGCAAGGTTTTCAGCAAGGATATAATCCACCAAGGTTCCAATAGCAGCAACAGCAAGGAGAGAATATAAATGAATATATAGGCCAAAAGAGGGCTCAGTCCTTTGAGGAGCAAATGTTGTAGTTCATGGGGGACAACAAAAAGTTGCTAAACCTCCATGAACAAAAATTTGTTGAGTTGGACATTTTTAAATCCAACACAATTTTTTCAAGCAAATACTAATGCTTCACTCAAGAACTTGGAAACACAGTTGGGGCAAATTTTTGCCTCAACCTTGCGTAACAAAAACTGATGCTTTCCTAGTGACACCTTAAAATCCAAGGGACTGTATGGCAATCTAGCTGAGGAGTGGCAAGGAATTGAGCAACAACAGAGCAAAAAAGACATAAAAGACTGAGTAAGAAGAAGAGGAAGAAACTAGAAGAAAGAATAGAAAGAGTAGTTCAGAGCTGATTGCAAAAACTGAGAATAAAGTGCAAAATGAGTAGCTTGGGGAAAATTGTGAACAAAAACAGAAAGAGAAGGTTCAAGCCTACAGACCTGCAGTTCCTTTCCCACAAAGACTTCAGAAAGCAAAGAAGGACGAGCAATTTTCTAAATTCTTAGAGATTTTCAAGAAGATAGAAATTAACATTCCTTTTGCAGATGCTATCACCCAAATGCCAAACTATGCAAAATTCCTCAAGAATATATTGAGCAAAAAGAAAATCATGGATGGCTGAGTGGTGTTTAACCGCTTACATGCAAAGGTGCTTATTCAAAAGAGCCTACCAGCTAAGATGAAAGATCCTGGCAGTTTTACCATTCCCTGCACAATTGGGAAATATGAATTCAAGTAAGCTTTATGTGACTCAGGTGCCAGCATCAACTTGATGCCCTTATCAGTGGGATAAAGGTTGAGTTTGGGGGAACTTACTCCAATAACAATTACACTGCAAATGGCTGATAGGTCAATGGCACAACCAGAAGGAGTCCTTGAGGATGTGTTGGTCAAGGTAGGGAAATTCATTTTCCCTGTTGATTTTGTTGTCATGAAACGGAAAGACACACAGTTCCTTTGTTGTTAGAAAGACCTTCTTAGCAATTGAGTTAGCCTTGATTGATGTCAAGAAAGGTGAGCTAACCTTAAGAGTAGGAAATGAAGCAAAGGCACTTCAACCCTCAACAAAGCTTGACACACCTTTGATCGGCGAAGAAAATTGTATGGTCAGAAAACTTTACTTTAGTCACCTAGAACTCGAACTCGATTGTAACATTCAAATATTTTATTAATGAAAATGAGATGAATTCCAAAGATTCGAGTGTTGACTATGAATTGTCGTATTCCGCCAGAAACACAGAACAATCTTGAATTTGGAATGAAAAAAATACGTAAAATTCACAGCAAATAAAAGAAAGCACTGAAAGAAGAAACCAAAGTGAAGAAGGGTTGATATTGGAAAGAATTGCTCATTATCCTAAATATGCTTTCTTAGAACCAGAAAAGACAAAACCAGTGATTATATCTGCTGCATTGACTGAGAATGAAGAACAGAGGCTGTTAAAATTTTTAAGAAAATACAAGGAAGCAAATCGTCAGTCAATTGGAAGATCCTGAAGGTATCAGTCCTTCTATTTGCATGCACAAAATTCTGCTAGAAGATAATGCAAAGACTTCAATTGAACACCAAAGGAGACTGAATCCAGTAATGAAAGTCATTATAAGGAAGGAAGTGCTAAAATGGTTAAATGCGGGCTTCATTTATGCAATATCGATAGTTTCATGAGCCTGGGCCATTTGGTTCCCAAGAAGGGTGGATTCATTGTGATCAAAAATGAAAGGAATGAACCTGATTCACAAGAACCGTGACAAGATGGGAGGGTGTGTATAGATTACGTAAAATCAATACTCTAACTAAGAGATAATTTACCCTCGCCTTCATTGGATTAAGATGTCGTGACAGTTAGCGTGACATCCTCACTTATGTTTTCGATGGATATTCTCATATAACTAAATTTCTATTGCACCCAAGGACTGTGGAGAAAATCACTCTTCACGCCCTTATGGCACCTTGCTTTTAGAATAATGCCATTCAGGTTATGCAATGCTCTTAATACGTTTCAAAGATTTGATGATGTCTATGTTCGCATCGAGTAGAGGAGTTTATGGAGATATTCATGGATGACTTCATGTTTATAGATCCAGCTGAATAATGCCTCGCAAAATTTGGGACAAAGATTTCATTAAAAAGGACAAGAATTTAGCTTTGAATCGGGAAAATGCCATTTTATGGTAATAGAAGGTATCATTCCTCGGGGCACGAATTTCAAGAGGGCTAGAAGTGGACAAGGCAAAAGTTTCCACTATAAAGACTCTTTACCACCTACATCACTAAGGGAATAAGAAGTTTCTTGGGACATGCTGGTTTCTATAGAAGATTTATCAAAGACTTCTCAAAAATTGCAAAACCATTATGTAGATTACTGGAAAAAGATGCCAAGTTTAATTTTGATGAGTCTTGCCAATCTTCATTTGAAAAGATCAAATCCAGATAGTTGAAGCTCCCATCATGGCCAAACCAGACTAGGCAAGAGAATTTGAGATTATGTGTGATGCCAGTGATTATGCATTGAGAGTTGTATTGGGACAGAAAGCTGACAAGATGTTTAAGGCCATATACTATGCCAGCAAAACCTTCAATGAAGCTTAAGAGAATTACTCAACTACTGAAAAAGAGATGTTGGCCATAGTATTTGCATGTGAAAAATTCAGGCCCTATATATTAGGATCCCATGTCATCATCCATATTGATCATGCTGCAATTAAATATTTGATGGGAAAGAAAGAAGCTAATCCAAGACTGATCAGATGGGTATTGTTGTTGCAGGAATTTGATTTGGAGATCAAGGATAGAAAGGGTTATGATAATGTGATAGCTGATCACTTGTCAAGAATTGAAAAGACTAATGTAAAGTTAAGAGGAATGTAATTGAAGTAAATTTTCCAATGAGCAGCTTATTCCGTAAATACATTCCACCACCCCTCGTATGTCAGACATTTATCAATTATCTATTTCGTGGAGTAATGCCACTAGAATTCAGTTATCAGCAAAGAAAGAAGTTAAGGACTGACAGCAGGTTTTATATATGGGATGATCCACTATTATTCAAAAGATGAGTTGATATGATAATCAGAAGGTGTGTGCTAGAAAGTGAACAAGGCAGAATCTTATATGAGTGTCATGCATCACCATATGAAAGACATTTTGTAGGAGATAAAACTGCCCATAAAATTCTCCAATCAGGGTTTTATTGGCCTACCATATTCAAAGACTGTTTTGAATAGGTGAAACCCTTCTTGTGATCACGCCGAATGGGAGGTTTTAGCGTATATGAAATGCCCCTGCAAGGTATCTTGGTGGTGCAACTTTTTGATGTATAGGGAATAGATTTCATGGGACCATTTCCATTTTCACTTGGGAATCTGTACATACTCCTAGTCATGGACTATGTATCCAAATGAGTGGAAGCAACAACTTGTCCCAAGAATGATGCTAATACAGTTGTGGGATTCTTACAGAGAAAAAGCCATTTTATAAATCTGTAATCCCGAATTATACATGAGGAATACTAAAACAAAGCTTGAGAAACCACAAATGTGTATGGAACAAAACAGTATAATGAGTCTAGCTTATCATCCTCAAACAAATGGGCAAGCTGAAATTTCCGATAGGGAGATCAAGAAAATTATTGAAAACACTGTTAGCTCTATTAGAAGGGATTGGTCTCTAAAGCTTGATGATGCATTGTGGGATTGCAGAACCGCATATAAAACTCCCATTGGTATGTCCCCATGGGCTGCACTTTGTCTTTGCAACCTTGTCACCTTCCTCTTGAATTGGAGTACAAGGCTATGTGGGCCATCAAGAAATTGAATTTTGATTTTAAGGCTGCTAAGGAAGAAAGATTGCTCCAACTGAATGAATTGGAAGAGTTGAGAAATGAAGCTTATGATAATGCCAGGATTTACAAAGATAAGACAAAGAAATGGCATCATCAAAAGATTTTGAGGAGGGAATTTAAGGAAGGAGATCAGGTCCTGTTATTCAACTCTAAACTGAAACTATTTCCAGGAAAACTGAGATAAAAATGGAGTGGTCCCTATACAAGAAATGCAAGTACACCTTTTGAGCAAAGGATAACAAAACTAATACTGGAGAAGAATTCAAAGTGAATGGTCAGAGATTAAGGCATTACCTTGGAGGGAAGATAATTGAAGGCTAATTCTAAGTTCTGAGTTAAAGAATTTGCTGAAATAAGAGAATCACAAAGAGCAAGTCTATAAGGACTAAAATCGAAAGTGTACCTTATGGAGGCAAACCCATACAATAGTTTATTTTTATGTTTATAATCAATTAAATTGTTTGAAATGATACTTTTGTTTTTAAGCTTTTTGTTATTTTGGCAGACAAAGAAGGGTATAAAACAAAACGGAGTCCTGACTTACCGCTTACATAATGCACACAAGGCAAAAAGTGGACGGTGATTATGCTCTTTTTGGATTAATATTTATTTTAGAGAATGCATGATTGAAGTTCGGGAATTTGATTTCAATTCGCATTGAATCTTATGCTATGATGAGTTGCTTTGTTGAACATTTTGAAACGATGAATTGTTCTTGGAGCCAACTGGGTTTCTCAATGTTATATATGTTTGCAAGTATGGCTGGAGTGAAGTGAGTCAATCAAAGGAGACTAGAAGTTGTAGGAAAATAGGAATAAAACATGGTTTAAAGAGACCTGGAGATTTTCTAGGTTGCGATAGACTTTTGAGGTCGCGACAAGCTTCTGAATTGCTAACATAAGAACTAAAGAAATTCCGTGTCGCAACATAAATCTTCTGGTCAAGACAAAAAAAAAAGGTCTTGACATTTAATTTTGGGTCGCAACAACAGGTGTGAATATGAATAAGTGAGGTAAGACACGATGTTGCGAAAGTAGAAATTAGGTCGCAACTAGGAATGACTAAAGAAAGAGAAAAGCATGTCGTGACATCAAATTTATTGTCAAGACCATATTTTTAGTCGCGACAGACCTAAGTTGGTCGCGACCAGAATTGTCTAAATCCCAATAAATTTAAGTTTTAACCTTCTATCGCAACTTTAAAATGGGACATTTATTGTTAGCAATTAGTGTTATGACCTATGCATTAATGTCACGACATTCCATAAGACAATAATAACATTGAGCCCATCATTCATAAAGGCTGAAACTGAATAGCCAATTTTGTTCCAAAACTTCAATCTAGTTGCATCCTCACCTAATATTCCATTTCTTTCTCTCTTCGAAAACCAAAACCCTAGATCTAGTTTCCTAAAAAGCTCAACTCCAAATTCTCACTCATGGCAGAAAACCAGAGCCCTGTTCTGAATCTTAATGAGATGATCAATGAGATAATGAATGAATGCGCTCATGGGGAGGAAGAGGTTCACCTGGAACCTCAACCTCGAGATACCGAAATGCGTGAACTTGAACCCAACCCGCGAAGAACTCCGATGAGCAAAGAAGCGGCAACAAAAAGACGTATCGGGTCCTATCAAGGAATAGAAACAGAGGACGACAAGGATTTTATCTCTGCAGAGGCTAAAGCTTTGTGGAACAAGGTGGCTTCACAATGCAAAGGGGGGTTTAGGAAAATGATTTTCTTTAAGTGTATAATGTAAAGGGAAGGCTGGAATTCTTTTTGCACACATAAGGCGCCGGGTTCTCGCTTGCAAGGGAGTTCTATAAATATGGTAGTGGATGAGGAAGACTCAAAAGATACGTTTGAGGAGTATGGGTTAACTTGACATATGAGAGAATTAACTAAGTCCTTTAACTCAAGGAACGCAAGTAGCTGGGCCTAAATTACAGTTGGCTGAAACCCATATCATGGGAAAATTATAGACCTACTAACTGATGGACAGGGGAAATGGGAAGCAATGAAGAAGAACCCCCACCATGCTATCAATAGAGGATCCCTCACCGAAGAGGCAAAGGTCTAGTTCTACTTCATAGCCTCAGTCATACTTCCAACTAAGCATCTTTGCTCAGTCAGAGAACAAGATGCCATAATTTTATATGCCCTTTTGAAGGGCTATAAAATGAACGTGGGAAGTCTGATTGAAGGCTCTATTAGAGGGTACCACCTGAGCAACAAGAGAGGGCTCATTCCTCACCCAGCAACCATTACTAGATTGTGCATCCTTTCTAGAGTGCAGGGATCATGGGAGGAAGAAGAAACTTGCCCAAAGGTATCTCCTCTAACCTTGACCGGTGTAACAAAAGGGCTAAGGAACAAGAAGAAAAAAAGAATTATAGAGGTAGAAACAGACTCGGTAAAAGAGAATGACAATAAGGAAATTGAAATATTCCTAGAAAGGGCCTCTCCAGCAGAAGAAGAAGAATTGCAGTTCAGAATGAGCCCATTAAGCCATTCAGGCCTTGATTTAAGAGAGAATTTTACTGAGCCAACTGAGAGCTCCAAAAGGAATGCAGGGAAGGATGAGATCTTAGAAATGTTCATAGCAATGAAGAAAGAGGTGGAGGAAAGGGAAGATAAATGGGAAAAACATCAGCAAATTAGAGAAGAGTTCTTAGAAGCTGAATTTAGGAGAAAAGAACAATTATTGGAACAGACTCTGAGACAGAGAGAAGAAGAAATGAAAGAAGAGATGAAAAAGAGGGAGAAAGAATTTGGAGAAAAGATGAAGGCAAGTTTTGAAGCCTTCTACAACAATCAGTTCAAAAGAGATGAAGAAGTGCTCACCATTCTAAGAAAAAGAGAAGCAGAAATGGAGAGTAATATGCAAAAAATATAGAAGCCTTCACATACCTTTATAAAGAGCAATTCAAGGAATTTGGTAGGCTGATGAAGGAAAGAGATAGAGAATCGGAGGACAATGATGTATATAGAGGAAAATCTAGCATGAGAACTTGATTTGATCAACACTCAATTTGTCAAACATGCCGGGTTACTTCCGAAGCTGGAAAGCATAGTTAATAAAGGGTCGAATCAAGATCATTCGATCACTCGTGGAGCATAAATGACATATGCACCATCGCAGAAAGGAAGAGCTCACAACCTCGAAAAGAAAAGACTGCATATTGCACCTTTTCAAAATTTTCTCCTTGTTTAACAAGCTTTGAATTAGAGCCTCCCAACATCATACCTTCTAAATCTTATAAGAGAAGGAAATGAAAGGGCATAATCTCACTTTTGTTTTTCCCATTATACTTCTTCATCATCATTAATATAAGCTCAGAAAAGTTCATTGAAAGTGTCTTGTGATTTGTTCTTCTGAATTGATGAATTGGTTTGTTGCTTTCAATAATATTGCAATCATAACATATATATTGTTGAACTGCTTAATTGGGACCTGGTTGTTGAATAAGTTTGAGAAAATGTGAATTGTTTGGGTGGATTGATATGAGTAAGTGAATTGGGTTGCTAGTGCTATGCTTAGTGTGTATGAAAGGAATGGTTATTGTATTCAATCTTTTATTGGTAAAATGGCATAACAAACACTGATTAAATCCAAACAATAATGTGCTAGAAATGAGAGTAGGCTTCATTGAACTGAAGTAAGAAGTTGCAGTTTAGTTTAAATCAAGTTAAAATTACAGAATTAGGAAAAGGTAAACAATTGAAAGAACATATGAGACTCTTGAATCTATGTGTGTAAATAGTTGAGCCGATAAATCCCGAAAACATCACACGTGGTCTAGTAAGTCCTTAACAAATTGAAAAAGATTAGGGACATCTTTTGGGATGATTCACAGTCAAGGGTACAAGGTCCTAGAACTTGTTAGATTATTGGTTAAGGTGAATACCTAGGCAAAAACAACTGACAAGAAAGGATAGAGGCCCTCTTTGGAAGTTTGAACCTTTTTCTAGCCTACCCTCATTATATGCATATGCATACACACTAGTTCCAAGCTTTGAGCCAAAACTAATCTTGCAGCAAAGAACCCCAAAATTACCCAGTTTTCAGAACAAGAACTGTAATATGCAGAAAGGAAAAAGTTTGGGGGAATATATATTTCTTTTGGAAAGCAAGGAAAAATGAAAAAAAAAAAATCAATTGAAAGATTAGAGAGGAAGAAAAGAAGTCAATTAAAAGGAATAAGTTTTATCTTCGGTGGTCTCTCTCTTTGAACAATTGCTCGTGAGGGTGTTTTAAACACCTAGTACCTTAATGCCAACTTGTATGGGAGTTACTAATCCAAAGTTCTCTAAGAGGGATAGAAAGCCTAAAAGGACAAAACATTGCACTATTCCTAAAACTTTGACAAGAAAAGAAGAACAAAAAGAATGCCAGAAAAAGGAACTGGGCTGATAAAAATGAAGGTGGAAATCAAAGAGGCCACAAGATTCAAGATGATGCACAAAAGCCAAGTCTGGGGGAGTTATTAAAGTTCACATTAATAAGAAAGAAAGGGATGAAAGAGGAAAGCTATTAAGCAGAAGTGAATAGTGGAATTTGGGTAATTTGCAGCCTAAATGTTTCAATTGCCTACCCAATTACCCAAGCCTAACATTACAAGCCAGAAAGACCTCATTGATCTTGAAGGTTGAATTTGCTTACATTAGTGGAGATCAATATGAAAAAAAGGCCTATGGGACTTAGACTAATTCTTCAAGGAGAATCCTTAAGATTAACTAATCTAACGAGGAGAAAAGGGAAAGAAGACACCAACACACACATAAAAATAGGATTGATCGACTGTTGTTTGGCAAGATATGATTCATCGCTTATTTGTGATAGAGGTTGAAACCATTCCCTTTTTCTTAGTTGAAATCGGGTTTGGAAATAATACGCAACCCGCTTATTTCAAGTAAATCCAGAAACAAAGATTTAAGAAGTTAGAATAAAACCTAAGAAAGAGTTCGAATTTGCTTGAAGATGTTAAATCTTTTCTTTGCTCGAGACAAGCAAAATTTTAAGTTCGGGGAATTTGATGAGTAAAACTCATTAATTTTTAATCAAATTTTCTCGACAAGGTTACAATGTAATTACTTATTTTTATGCGTAAATACGGTGATTTACCAAATTTATATTTTGCAGATGAGTATAGAAGAAGCTACAATTCCAGCAAAAATCCAAAATAAAATGAGATCAATGGCCAAGGCAAATTAAGTCGTGGATATTGCCTTGAGGCTCGCGACAAAGAATCTATCACCAACAATTTTTAAGTCACGACCGAGGGATAATGTTGCAACAAATTGTAAGATCATGTCAACATCCTTGTGAGCAGTCACGAGAGAGAAAAATTTAAGACTGCACAAACGATGTCGCGACAGAGAATCGAGGTCGCGACACCAAAGAAGACAACTCAGGTCACAACAGATAATTAAGGTCGCGATGAGGAATGGATGGCTGGACCAGCTGACAAGGTCTCTAATCAGAAAAATTGATGTTGCGACAAAAATATAAGCTGAAGACACCAGTGAGGTCGCGACATGGATTTCATGACGCGACATTAAAATTAGCTGAACAGTTTAAACATTTTGTGACTAAGTTTTGAGCAATTGGGACAAGAACAAGGTAAGAAGGGCCACCACTCAGTCACGACACACTTTCTAGGTCACGACCAGAAAAGGAAGCTAAATTGAATAGAAACTGTTGTGACTCAAAAATGAGGTTGCAACAAGATTGGAAGAAAGAATTGTCGCGACAGGCTTTTGAGGTTACGACATGAATTGCAGTAAGAAAAGAAACGAACTTGTCGTGACCTAATTTCCATGTCGCGACAAGAAAATGAACAGATCAACAATTGGAGCCACAACTTGCATGAGGACGTAAAAACAAAAGATATGATGTCGCGAACATGAAAGGGAGGTTGGGAATCATGATTAAAATTGGTTTACAAATGTAAATCAAAGGTCGCGGACATGAAAAAGTCAGCCGTGGACACACTAAGAAAAGGAAAGACGCTGCCGCAACATGAAATTGTGGTCACGATGATAAACACTTGAGACCGTAGTGTTATCGTGGATGAGGATCAAGGTGGTTAGCATTAGAAACGGTGTCAGCGATAAAGAAACTTTGTCGCGACACCTAATTCAAGAAAGGGAAGAAAAATCCATGTCAGCGACATGAAATCGCGGGTCGACACAACCACCGGAAACAAGAAAATGTGGTCACAACAGAAAAGTCATCATCATCTGGTAATCCAGAATCGGTCACGACGGCAATTTAGTCGCTGATCGCAACATGATGATTCTCGTGAAACATGACAAGTAAAAGTGCATAATAAGATCGTCACATAACCAATTGAAGAAAAACCGCAAAGAGCAATGTCGCGGATGTGTATGCGGACATCGTGTCAAAAAGACTAAATATTACAAAAAAACAAGGCAAAAGAATGTTGCGACAAGCTTCCAGAGGACATGACAGACCCAACGAGTCATGACATGCTTCGGATGTCGTGACCTGAACAGCAAGCTGGGCCATTAAATTTGGAGAAATCCACCTAAACCCTTGGAATCAGGCCAAATTGCTGGAAATGTATAAATAGGCGTTTCTACATCAGTAAAAGAGGCTCTTCCGGAACCCAGATTAGGGGATTGAAGAAGACTAAAGTGTATAATTTTAGAGAAGATTTTTCTTTTCTTTTCTTTTCTGGAACTGTACCAGTAACTTGTTCAGAATGTTGAAGCTGAATTTAATTTTTCATTTTCTTCTCCAATTACTGCATGAAATTAATGGAATCCAGACCAATTCTTGAATTCATTTCTTTTCAAATTAATTGCAGCTACTGTTGGTGTATTTGATCAATGCTCCATTGTTGCTGTGATGCAGTTTTGATGAGCACAACTTCCACTAACTTGGGATTGTCGTTAGTTACAGTCTTTTCTACACATACTAGAGAGAAGTACCTGAGATTGGGGATTTATTTGATTGAAGTTGTTCTTAAATTGATTGTTCTCAATAGTAGTATCAAGTATCCTATCAAGGACTGTTCCATGCTCTGATTTCCAGGAGGCCCTCTGAGTGACACAGAGATGAAGATTCCTGAGAGCTTTGAACCTTCAATTTATGGGTATGCTAGACTACCATTGAAGAACTATTGAGCTCTGAGAGTTCACTTAGATAAATTTCCATTTCACTCACAGTTGAAGTTGAAGGGGATTATTTATCAATTTAAATCATCGGAGATTTCACCTTAATCTGATAGAAGGATCTTGATCCTGTGTTAGCTGAGATCTAATCAGGGAAAGAGAAAAATCCATCAAATCTAAAGGATGAGTCATCAATCATTTTGTAGAGGTTTGCAATGACCCAGACTTGGGATGCAAGAAATCTGTAGTCTTAAGAAATGGGTATGAAGTATTGAAAAGCAGCAACACCTAGATCTAAAGAGGTTCTCGAATACAAGTAACTAAGTAGATCCATGTCTTTGAAAGAAGGGACCCTAATTAGTGAAATGTGGAGAAATCCAAGCGTATTATTAGGCATCTTGACAAATCCATATCTAAAATCGGATTGAGAGAATCAATGATTATAATGTAGAAAATCGATCGTTCTACGCTAGCTTTCATTTCTGTCCTTTTTCTAGTAGAGAACCCATTCAGCCCATTTTAATCAAATTTTCTTTTAATTAGATAAATATAATATAAGTATGATTCTTATCTTTAATTTAGTCTTTAAACATTTACAAGGAGGTGCAAATAGTGTGGATCTTGAGTAGTTAGGGTAGTTGATTTTAAAATTATTGTCAATCTCTGAGGGAATGATATCTGGACTTACATCTAAATTTTTACTACTTGTATGACCTGTGCACTTGTAGAGTCTTAGACTAAATCCATTTTTTTTTTTAATTTCAAGAACATAAAACCACTTTCTACTTTTCAAACAATTAGCTTCTATTTTGGTCCACTATAGGGGAACTGTAAGACTCCATTAGAGGTATTAAAATTGAGTGGTTTAGTCTATACATAAATAGATAAACAACCCCCGCTTAGGAGAAGAGAGGGGGTGGTGCGGCATGGGACTGAGACTCTTTAACCTGTTTTTCGGACATTAGTGGGCCCATTTCATAAATTAATATATATATATATATATATATATATATATATATATATATCCATAAGAAAATAAATCTTTTGCACTACCACCGTAGTGGTGTTTCTTAAAATGTCCCGCACATATACACGCGTGAGTCTCTATTTAGTGCATTTGTACTTAAAACAAATTCCATTATTATCAAACTACAGACGAGTATTACAAAACATAGACAATGAGAAATAAATCTTTTGCACTACTACCGTAGCGGCAGTTTAAAATGTCCCTCACATACATGTCCGAGTCCCATTTACTTTGTACTTATACAAATTCCATTATTTCAAAACTATTACTTATATTACAAAACAGAGAGACAATAAGAAAATAAATCTTTTCAGACTACCATCGTATGATGTTTAAAATATCCCGCACATACATCAGTCCCATTTACTTGTACTATACAATTCCACTATTACCAAAAACTATTACATTTATATTACAAAAACAGTAGACAAAACCTACATCAGGTGGACTTCTATTGTTGTGTCGGGTTCTAGCTGATGCAAATGACACGTATGTCCCTCTTCAAGACACCTACACGAATAACACCCGTGCTGTTTATACCTGAAGGGGAAATAGATAACAAATATACTGGTGAGTGGTCCACATTTACAGGATACGATAATATAATTTATATGTAAGAGCCACGTGATAACGAATTTTATAACAAAATTCCCCATATCCTGCATAGGAGTCTAACGAAATCTTGTACGTAAGATACCCGTAGGTACATTATGTATCAACTTGATTTTATACTTTCTTATTGTTCATTTTTCATATTCTTATCATATAAATGTTTGCATTTGTCATATTATTCGAATAGACAACATATAAGTATATGCATGCATAGACTAAAGAATAAATGAATGATAGGGACACAAATGCACAATAGGTATCAAGGTACGGTACAAGATCAACAAAGATAGCTCGCCCACGTAATGTAGTGTCAAGCCGTGCAGAATGACCGCAGACAAAAGGTGCCTATTCATTCACTAATCTGGCCTTAGGTAAGCATACCATTATGTGTTTGGGTAGAACTCTTTATATCATTCTTAATCTCATTAGCAAATAAGAGCAAGAAACAATGTTTGCCCAACGACCGACTGCTTTGTCGAGGCGGCGAGGTACAGAACATTTTTCATATAATTTTTTATACTTGTACGAACCCTTCCTGTAACACCCCGTCCCGAGAGAATGTACAGTACATGATACTGTAGGGGCGTATAAGAGTACCAAGTGTCATATTGAAACAATTTTGGAGACGAAATTAGAAAGGAAAGTTTACTGGAAACCGTAATTTATGGTGTTTAAAACAAGGGTACAATTGTTTCTCACTACAAAAAAGGATATAAAATCACAATGAGTAGAGAAGGGCTATAGTAGAAATTAAATAAGTTGAATTGCAATATTTAAAGAGACGAGGAGTTAATTTGTAATTAAGGGCAAGTTTAGCATAAATAGAGGGTGAGACCAACAAAAGCCATTTGTTTACTTTTGTTAGGTTCACGGCCTTTGAGGAGAAGAAATGAGAGCAAGGAAGGAGCAAGAAGAGTATAAGGCGATGGTATGAAGAAGAAGATCAGCGGCATGGAATCCTTTATTTCCTGTGGCTTGTGACACTCTTATGAAGAATCGGGATGATTCTCGGTCTAGCATGAAGAGATCACCTAAAACCCTAGACAAGCCATCGGGATTGGCGAGTAGTTTTCCTGCACTGGTGTAAAGTAAGCATGGAATCATCGAGCATGTGGTTTTAAATAGAATTGGTGGACCTAGGTTGAGTTCTCGATTTCCACCTAAGGTTTTGAGGTTCAAGTTCCATAACACTCATTTCAATTGTTGTGGAGTTGTTTTGCATGAATTCCACGTGAAATTCTTGGAGCAGAAATGAATTATAAGTTGTATGATGTTAATTGGTAGCAAAAGTGGCAAAATCCCAAGAAACACAAATTCGAAAAAAAAATTTCAAGGGACTGTTTAGTTCTCGGCACAGAAATGCCTTCGCTTTCCTGTTTCGACCAGTTTTCATATTTTGACCATAACTTGCTCATTTCTGATCCGATTTGAGTGATTCAAGTTGCTGGTTAAAATAGACTTCAAGGAAAATCATACATATAGAAATAGTCATCGTCAAATTCTGATTATAAGTGGCCTAAAAATTCACTCAAAGTAGGACCATATGTAAGCCACTGTCTGGTCCTCGGTACAGGAAATGCTCTGTTTTCCTGTTTCGATAAGTTTTCATATTTTGACCATAACTTACTCATTTCTAATCCGATTTGAGTGATTCAAGTTGGTGGTTAAAATAGACTTCAAGGATAATCATATATATAGAAATAGGCATCGTCAAATTCTGATTATAAGTGGCCTAAAAATTCACTCAAAGTAGGCTATGTAACCCACTGTATGATTCAGCTTTTGAATATAGATTAGCCGGTTGTTTTGACGCTACGCGGAGTTTCGCTGTCTGATTTGGGTGATTCCACTGAGAAGAACCCTTAGCACCTTAGCTTTAAAATAGTACAAAGATAATGTCAAATATGAAGTTAAGACCCGAAAATGAGTAATACAAAACTGTCCCTAGTGTAACTGTGAATGGGATCAGCTGGCATGAAAATGCCATAACTTTAGTTGGGATGATCCGATTGATTGATTCCAATTCTAAGTAAAATAGATTCATAGAGGAATAAGAATATAAGACTTATGTGTATGGGGATTAAATGAAATTATGGTTAATGTGTAGTTGTGGTTTTCTTGAAAAAGGTGAAAAGGATCATCGGAAGGGAACGGGAACTCACTCTGAAGCAAGCTGACTGAAAGCGATGAATGTAAAGTGAGTGAAAATGATATTTTGAAAATTGAGTTTTTAAAAGTGAATGGTTTTAATGTTAAACTGAAAGTTTAATGGAAATGTTAAGGCATATGGAAATGTTTTATCTTGCATCAATATATATATTTATATGTATATGAAATATGTATGCATATGTTAAAGTATTATGAAAGTTTTAAAATGGGTAAAGAATGCATATTTGTTTTAATGATAAAGTAAAGGATTTAAATGTATTTATAAATGTATTTTGGAGAAATGTTTTACTGATGGTTACCCTAAACCCCCTATGACTGTTATGATTGATATCGGCCGAGGTACCTTAAGCGTGTAAGGATTTAGAGGGTAAAGCATAAAGTTACTAACCGTAGGGAGGGAATTAGGGTGTCTAGAGTAATATCCTACACGGATAAGGTGCTATGAATGGAACCTCATGCAAAGCTGAGTTTCTCCGCAGCCGTAGTATATGACTGAATGTGATGTCCCTCACCGTCAAGACTGAAACTGCTCGTGTGTTTATTCTCGGGTTCCACTTAAAGAAAGAAAGCAGCAAAGAAAGAAAGAAATAAAGAAAGAAAGTTTAAGGCATAAATGTTTAAGGCATAAATGAATTTTAATTGTATAAGTATTTATTATAAAGAAAGAAAGAAAGTTTAAGGTATAAATGTTTAAGGCATAAATTGATTTTAATTTTGTAATAGTATGTATTACTTTTGATATATAATCGAAAATGTTATTTTAATGAAAAATGTACACTCACCGGGCTCCTTTAGCTCATTCTTTTTCCGTATGTTTCAAAACATTTTCGTGACCCGAGATAGGTGCGCATGCGTAGCGTCCCTGCACAGTGAGTCGAGCCATCAAGGAGACGACGCCGTGGATTTCATCAGATATATAATTTTGCATATCAGAGGCAAGTTGAATATTTTGTTATGGATATATGTATATGTAGAAAGTTGAAAAGGAAATCCTACGGGGCTTTGATCCCGTGACGAGAGGCACGAGGGCGGTTTAAGTCCGGCTCAAGCCCACCTTTTAAAAAAAAAGTGCATGGAATTGAAAAAAGTTTTGAATGTTTTTTGATGATTGAAATGAATAAATGTATATATGTATATATTGTGTTGAATGAGTTGTGGACGAGGAGTCCAAACAAGGAAGTTGAAAATTTGGAAGATTAGAAGTGTTTTTAAATGTTTTCGTAGGTTTGTAAATTTGGGAAAGTCCGAAAAACAGAGGAAACTCTGGCCAATTTTTCTCGAAAAATCTAAGCGCTTAAAAGAAAAGAAAAAAAAATTTACCACTTCGCTTCCGCATTATTTTCTAAAGATATGTTAAGGATTGTAAAGGGGTTCGCTCCATGGATTTTATTTGACTGTTTTGCGGAAAAGTTTCTATAGCCATTGGAGTGCCGGGAGGTTCCTTCGGGTTCATGAGGTTAATCCGGGTCGGGATCCTTCACTTCCATTCACTTATTAGGATTCTCATTAATCAAATGGATAATTGTTAGAATTAACGGAATAGAGGAACCAAAACAGGAACTTGTGGTGGTACGCTTTACTAAAGCAAATGCTACGCCTAGGCTAATTTAAAATTCTAAAACTCGGGTCTGATCTGCTAGGCGTAGGGAGCCCGGGCCTCAGCCTAGGGCGTGCACCCGGCGCCTAGGCGAGAGGTCGAAAGCAACAAATGGCCGATTTGACCCTTTTCACCCTGGAATTCCTTCCAAAACCAAAAAACTAATCCCTAATCAAAAACTCAAACAACCCATAAAACTCATCTTATAGCAACCAACAACACTTCTAATAGGATTTTTCCTACCCAACTTAGACAAAGAGGGATTTCCATACATGAGTTCCAAACAATTCCATACAAGTTCCAAACAAAGGAGATGTTCCAAACCAACCAATATCAATTTCCAAACTTGGATTTCTTTTCTTTCTCTTTCCCTTTTCCTCTCTTTTCTTTCATAAGTTTTCTTTCTCCTAGCCAAATGAGGAAAATCCTCATCCCTAAGACTATGTTTGGACTTGCGCTCAATTTTTGGACCCAAATTTATCTTCTTTTCATTTTAGTCCTCCCACTTTCTTTCTATTTACAAATCAACTTATTATAATTCTTATACACATATAATCTTTCATCTTATGTCTCTTGATCCTAAATTAGTAAATTACCAATTTACTTAATACACAGATTAAAATACAATTTACTTTTATTATACCTCTAAACATGTAATAAACTATTAGGTATAATTAGGGTGTTAAGCAAAATTGCTCTTGAATAATGGGAAATTAAATTTTATAATATTTGAATTTACCCTAAGTTATCATTTTTGGAATTGTTAATTGACATAATTTTTATTTAATTTAGTATGATTAAATGTTATAATTTTATTTTGAATTAGGGTTAAATTATTAAATATTCAAATTAAGTCCAACCCATTAGTTTAAGCCCATAAGTTCCAAAGCCTCGTGACGCCCCATTTCTGGGGCCCCAGCCACCACCACAACTCATAAAACTGTGTCTCATATCATGAGGCTCATACATGAGTAAAAATGGCCACATTGGCCCATACATCCATACTCACCAAACTGTATATTTTATACAAAAATAAGTTAATTTACAATTTGTTTTGATTACAAATTATCCCAAAACTGAGTCTTTTACCTAGATTTTTACAAAATACATAATAAGGCCACATATGGCCATTTCTTCTGCCTCTAAGGCCTCTGGATGCGGCCCTAATCCCCTTAAGTGAACCTTCAATACTAAATAATTTTTCTCAATGTGGTGAGCAATGCCCAAAAGAGCTTTAATTTTCTACATGGGTTACTCCCACCTAAGTGTTCATGTAATGAAAACCAACATTCAAGCAAACATATATGTCTTACCAAATGTCTACATGAAATGGATGAGAGAATGTGACTCACCCTTTCCACTTCTCGAGCCCTCACCGACTCCCTACGACGCTCTAAGCCGCGGAGAAAACGCTGTTTTCAAAACAAAAGGTTTTTGTTCTTGAAAACATAATACCGAGTTTCGGTAAAATATATTGGACAACCCTCCAAGGTGAATTGCTGGGTAATTCTCCGAAACAATCATGGGTCTTCCTCCGAGATGATCTGTTGGACAACTCTCCAAGGCAATTCTTCGGAAAATCTTCATTTGAAATTCCTTTCACAACCATTTTCCTTTTTCTTTCATGTCATACCCTCATACCTATTGTTCTAGTTGTTCCGTATGAAATGCATTATGCCATTTTCATACAACACATGCCAATATATCAATCATGCATATATTAACAAAATTCACATACTAACCACATGTTATTTATTCATAACAATAACATCAAAATTAGCTCACATGGGCTAATAAACAATTTAAGCAATTCATTTTGAACCGCCTAAGCAACACAAACCACACACAAGATCACGTGAACAGTAAAACCCTAGGTCCCAAAACTGTTCATGACCACACTAGGGATTTTCTCACTCAATCCCAATCTTTGGAACTGAAAAGACGGCCATTCATGCCTCAGAATATCCCTATCCATCAAAATGGCTCTTGAGACCATAAGTAGGAGAAAACCCCTGCCTCCTGGAGTTGGCAGAAACTCTGAGAATTGGTATCCTGTAGCGCGGTGTAGACCAACTTCTCCTCTTGCTTCGACGAGCCAGAAGCCGGGTCAGACGGGGAAATCTAGAGAGTCAGATTTTTCTCTCTACAAATCTGTTTCTCCCCTCATTCTTGGGATACAAGCGAAAAGAGAAGAAAATGTTCTTTTTTTCTTTTCATGAATTTACTTTTGTCCTCTTAGTTTGACTTTAAGGACCACTTGACATATGGCTTAATATAAGCCATTTATCTATTATCTTCTCACTATTTATGTGACATGTGTCACATGGATACATGTATTAGGTGTCCATTGTCACATTACATGCCTCTCATATCATGTGTACTTCTCAGTGTCATACGACCTTGAGCACCTGATATGCCCCTCCCGAAGACGGTAAAAATTTATTTGTCTTGGAATTCGACTAAATTCGATGTGGTAGCTAGATTTCGAAGCGATTCAATGAATGAAGTCACAGTTTAGATCATCAGAGATGCAGAAAAGTGCAGTTTTGGCCAGAAGTACCATTTTTACACCGTTTTAGAAAATTAAAATTTTCGGGTCTTTGTTCTTCCCCCATAAAATTTAGTCGAAATTCCAGCTATGATACAAAATCATGCATATCGCAGCGCCTTATGTCGTACATATGGCTTAGTCATTAATTATTAAATGACTAAAGCGTATACCTTCATCCTAAACGAGAAGGGATATGCGACCCGACTATCGTGTCCCTCGTGCTCCGTTGCCTCCTCCCGGCTCCGTAAATTGGCACGCCCGCAGTACTTTCACTGGCCTTACGGTCTTCGCGTCGCAAAACCTAATCCCGAGCCAGCCCATAATCTTACTTGGTCCACTCCTTGAAGGTCCTATCGTACGGCGCCGTCTATAGTCATTTCGTAATTTGGATTTTGGTGTACTTAGACATGGGCGTGAAATACCTCATGGACACTTGATATGTTGGGCGCATTAAAGCTAGCAGATACTTCGATTGCTGCCCTCTTGAGTATCTCGAGGTCGATGAACCTCGACGCCAACTTTGCTGCGAACGACCACTCATTTCGCGGCATCACCCAGCGAGAAGGCGTGATCTCGACCTCCCAACTCTGGGGTCGGCCAGTTGTATCGACATAGCTCGCCTACAGGCTCTGAGTCGTGAGAGAGAGACCCATGTTATCAAGCTCACCTTCTCGGAGGTGTCTGTCAGATGGGGACCGTGATGGAGCTCTCCCGCTCGGTACAACATATCGGTGAGTTGCATGGCCTCCCATACAATGCCTCATATGGTATAAATACATTACTACTTGATAATTGTTGTTTTAGGTGGCAGAATTCCACTAGGAAAATGCTGACTACCCTTATGATCCCGGGGCAGGAATGTCACGGCATGTGTCCACTCCCAACACTGTATGGTCATCTTTGGTAGGCCAAATACGTGCGTAGGTGGAAGGGAATTTGTACTCATGGTCGTGGTGTGCCCATGTAACCTTTTGGAGCTTTTTCAAAAGTGCGTCGTAAACCTTGGGTCTCTATCGGAGCCACTTTATGGATATTGAACTCCATGTGGCCGGACATGGGATGCCTGGCCAGAAGTGAGATTCCTCGATGTGGGAGATTCGTGCGCACGACTGGGAAATGGTGGGCCCAGTGAGGAACGTACATTCATACCGGCGTCATGCCTCCCAGTAGCGTCTAGATTGGTAGGTGGATCCTGGAGATCCCATCGTGACGTACTCTAATTTCCATTCGATGCCTCCGATGGTGAAGAGTAGCCTGTTGACACGGTGCTCGACCTTGGCTGTGACCACGTGAGGACATCGTCGAGAGCAAAAGTCCCGTGTCTCTTCATCCCAGCTCCGGTAGTACTAGCGGTAGAAGATCGGTATCTTAAATTACCACTTGATTACCGCGATGAATCGGCTTGATGAAACTCCACGAGGATCTCCTGCCAATCGGTCAACCCAGGAACCCTTGCAGTCCTCACATGCGAAAGGCTACCATCTGCGTGGATGGTCGAACCTAAATCACTATACTTGGCCCATTGCGGTCCTTGATGGACACTATCTCCACGTCACGTCACGGGACTGCGATCCACTTAGCTCGATAGAGATGGTGTGATTACTCGCTCCCGATGTACCTGAGCTTGCTCATTTGTGTGTAGCCATTGTCCCAGTCTCGAGCATCCGCCATTCTCGGGAAGTATACTAACTGATGCTCCGTGACTTTCAAGCTGAGTGCATCAACCACCACGTTTGCCTTACCAGGATGGTAATGCAAAGTGAAGTCATAATCCTCTAGGAACTCCATCCATCTGCGTTGCCTCATATTGAGGTCCCGCTGCGTAAAAATATATTTCAGACTTTTGTGGTCTGAGTACATCTCAAATTGCTCGACATATAAATAGTGGTGCCAAATCTTCAAGGTGAGAATTCTGGCGCCCGGCTTTCCATATATGAGTGGGGGTAGTGCAACCATGATTCTTATTGTGACCATAAGCTACCACTCTCTGGGTGCATCGAAACACATCAGTGCGGCTTCGAGGCATCCACTGATACCTTTGTGTACCCCTGTCCTCTCTCTAGAACTATCAGGATAGGAGTTGAAGTAAGCCTCCTCTTGACTTTGGAATGCTATCCTCGCATCGATCATCCGTCAAACTTGACCTGTAGAGATTGATCGTCATAGGTGTTGCTAATCGGGAGAAATCCTCAGCGAATCTCTTGTAGTACCGGCTAATCCGAGAAGCTTCTACGTATCTCGAGAGTGAAGCGGTCTCTCTCAACTCATCACGGACTCGACCTTCCCTGGGTCCATTGACACGCTGAAGTGACACCACCTTGTCCCAATCTCGCCTCGATAAGCGAAAACTACTTCTTGAATTTAGTGTACAGGCCCGATGGTCTCGACAAATTTGTAAAACAATCCTCAAGTGATCCTCGTGCTCCATCTCTAGCTGGGAGTAGATCAAAAATTATCATCCGCGAAGACCAAACAAGTGATCGAATAGGGTTGGAATACCCCATGCATGAGGTCCGTGAATCTTGCATTTGGCGCATTCGTTAAATCAAAAAGGAGCATCTGCCTTTCAAGTGCACATAACGTGTCTGAGCGGTTGTCTTGGGATATCGTCTCCACCAACCCTCGAATTGATGGTAACGTGCGAAGTCATTTTGGAGTAGACTCGCTCCTCGGTGATCGAGCAAGTCATCGATCCTCGGCAGTAGTGCGATTCTTGATCGTAACCTTGTTCAGCGGTAGTAGTCGATGCATGATCGAAGAGTCTATCTTTCTTCTTGCCAAATAGAGCCGGAGCGCCCCCATGGTGAAGTGCTCGGTCTAATAAATCCACTGTCAATAACTCTTGGCAGTGGACCTTGGCTCTTGCGAGCTGCTTAGGTGCCAAAAATCATCTTGAGTCCTCGCAGAGATGGGCGAAGTACAGGATGTAACTCGATCACGAGGAAGTCATAACCCTCTGCGGAGGCAATCCCGGTAGCTCATCGTAAGAAACATCCTCATACTCACAGACTACTTGAGGTAGATCTAGGATTCGGTCTCACCTCGTCCTCCCGGGGTAAGGCTTGCTATTGGCTTCATGACTAATAAAATGACACACGGACACCGTACTGCAGTTTGAGAGCGAATGTGCATGCACAGTATGGCTCAGTACCGTCTGTGTGTGCAATAACCCTCCATGCGCTCACAATCAATGACATTTCTGTATGTCGTCCATGAGAAATCCCTCAAGGTTGACGTCGAACTCTGACATGTCTACTTGACCTCGGGTCCTTTGTGAGCAGAGTCGAGATCTGCAGCTGCCGACCTCGAGCATATACGTCCTTATCCTCATCCACAATCCCCTGAGGAGAACTCACATACAAAGGGCTCCTCCAAGGTCTCAGCCTCTACAGCTAACTCTATCACGACTAATCTTTGCGATGAATGAATCTGAGCACGAGAATCAAATAACACTCTTGCCACGTAGGCGAATGTGAACGTACCATATGATGATGCTGTGGGCTTCGTGTGATGATGTGGCGGCGTAGACATGCACTGAATCCACTGCGTCACGCCTATGGGCCTCGTCCTCTGCCTCGGCCCATGGCACGGCCTCTACGGGCCGCTGTGTAATGAGAGGTGCCCCGTGCGGCTCACCAAGACTATCTTGGCTCCTCGACCCACCGCCAGGGGTGGAGGAATATCTTGTATCTGCTCTGTCTCACCGTGTGGGACGATCGTCTCGAAACCCATAGATCCATGTCTTTGGGGGCTTAATCCCTCCTCATATGTCGGGTGCCAGCAATGTTAGCCTGCATCTGCCATTTGTGTGACCACAGATCGAGATCCACTGTGGCTTGGGATGGCGCGCTCCAGAACCACGTAGGCCCAGAAGCCCTCTGCCTTCTTTCCGGCCGGAAGAAGGCCGGCTCTCCTAGCTATTCTTGCGGCACCGCATCGGTACTCTGGTGCATTCTCTATCTCCTCTCTATGGTCGCGTGGCCGTCGACCATAGAGTCCAGTATCTTGTGGCGGGGAGTCTTCTGATCTTGCTCGAATGGACAATCTCATTTCGTTCTCAGATCTCTGACCTTGGCCTCATCGTGGCCACCGGTCGTCGGCGAAGCGGGCTAACTACGTGAATCTAGCCACATGCTCAATCACCGATCCATAGCCTTACTTGACTCCCCAGGAACTCCCGAGCCTTAGCATGTCTGCTTGATGGTAGGAAAATCTTGCCCGTGAACGACTCATTGGAACTGCGCCCGTGTCATTACCTCACAGGTCCACGGGGTCTTCGCTGATTCACCACCCATGGGCCTCGCACTCTGTGGGATGCGGCTAATTACGATCTGATCGTCATCGGAGGTAATCTCCATCGCCTCGATATCTTCTTTCCATTGCGTAAACCCTGATGGTCGCCACCATCGGTTCTCCCCCATGAACCTAGGAGGATGATGGGATGTGAATCTCTGGAGGTGACACCGGACCTCCACTTGTCCCTGACTGCGCTAGCTAAGCAAGGCGACAGCTGCAGCCCCTCGACCTCAATGGCTTCTTTGGTCGGCCGTGGTGCTTGACCTTTACAGTGGATGACCTCTACGTCCCCTCCGCGTGTATCTACACATGTCGAATGTGAGTTGAGTTTTAATGGAGGGAAGTATCTCTGGGGTGTAAATACGATACACGAGTTGCCTATTCACCTCACAGAATTTTTTTTTCATACATTACGTCAATGCATTCATAGGTAATGCAAGATAAACATCCCATATGTCAAATCATACACAAACAAAAATTTTATTTTTTTGTACTCTTTTTTTTAAAACCCTGTGAACAGTGTTCATGAACAATGTCCATGAACAGTGATCTGATAATGACCAGTGCAGCACATGTGGCGGAGTCGTGTGCAGTCTGTGGCGCTGAGTGACTATGGCCCGGAGCTCGTGTGTATCACGGCCGTGTAAATGGCGTCGTGTCGCGTGGCGGATGTCCATTGCCCCCTATCACGACCACAAAAAATCGTGTTGCGATCTGGCTCCAGCCACCACTCGCGCTGCGCCCAGTGTTCTTGCCTTGGCCCAAACTATGTCGCGGCGCCATGTCGTCTGTTATTCTTTGCTTGCCCATACGCTCCTACTTGGCCGCACGCCGCCATGCGCGTCAGCTCGCGCCGCTCATGCGCTTACCTTCGCATCACAAACACAATCGTATCGCGATCAAATCGGAAACAAAGAGTCAACCCGCCTCTCGCAGTTTTTTTTTTTTTGTTCTACTCACTGTAAGACCACAAATTTTTTTTTTTTTCAAATCTTCCAGTAGAACCTCAGAAACTTATTTATTTATTTATTTTCATTATTTTACATACTGTAAAACCAACATAAAAAAATATTTCCTCAATATTTTTTTTTTAATTCCTCCAATAGCCTCTCTTCTACTTCTAAGATGCAATAGCCTAAACAACTGCTATTTATACAATTCAAAAATTTTAAGAATTTAATTATAACCTCTTCTTCAGGTAAAACTGAATAATATTCTGCACTCCACAAACACACCGCTCATGTTCAAAACTGAGCAATCAGTCTGTAAGTTTTTTTTTTTTTTTTTCCTATTTCTGCACCATTTTTACCAAAATCTCTCAACAAACCTTAAACCTCAAACTTAGGGGTTGTATTTTCTCAACCCTAGTATTCAACATTTTTCCTATATGCTATTTACCAAGCATACAATCACATAACACATACAACATTAAAATCATAAATATCTACTCGAATGCACAATGAATGGGCGATCGAACCTCGCGCCCATCAAGTCCTAGGTAAATCGTATACCTAACTTCTTGATACTAAGCTATAACTCTAGTATCTGACATCGAGCGATACCAAGCTGTGATGCTCTTACACCTTAATGACTATGGTCTAAGCCTTAAGTCCTCAAGCCCTGTGCACTCGCGGTACCCATGCTCGATACTGCTTCGTGACGCCCATCTCAACCTGACCAATCACAACTCATGAAACCCGTGTGTCTCATATCACGAGACCCATACGAAAGAAAATCGCCATCGCCCATACATCCATACTCATTAAAATGTATATTTTATACAAAAATAAGTTAATTTACAATTTGTTTTGATTACAAATTATCCCAAAACTGGGTCTTTTACCCAGATTTTTACAAAATACATAACAAGGCCACATATGTTCATTTCTTCGTCTCTAATGCCTGGATTGCTGGCCCCATCCCTGCTTTAACCTTCGCACTAAATAATTTTCTCAACAAAGGGAGCAATGCCTAGTAGTGGAATTTTCCTACATGGGTTACTCTCCACTTAAGTGCTCATATAATGGCAAACCAACATTCAAGCAAAACATATATGTTCCTACTCAAATGTCTACATTAAATGGATGAGAATGTGACTCACCCTTTTCCACTTCTCGAGCCCTCACTGACTCCCTCACGCATGCCTAAGCCAAGTGTGAGAAAACACTATTTTCAAACAAAAGGTTTTTGTTCTTGAAAACATAATACCGAGTTTCAGTAAAATCTATTGGACAACCCTCCGAGGTGAACATCGGGTACCCTCCGAAACAAGCCATGGGGTCTTCCTCCCAGATGATCTGGCTGGATAACTCTCCGGGAAATTCTTCGGAAAATCTTCCTTTGAAATTCCTTTCACAACCATTTTCCTTTTTCTTTCATGTCATGCACTCACACCTATTGTTCTAGGTTGCCCCAGTAGATATGAAATGCGTTATGTCATTTTCATACAACACATGCCAATATATCAATCATGCATATATTAACAAAATTCACATGCTAACCACATGCTATTTATTTATAGCAATAACATCAAAATTATCTCACACAGAATAAACACCCTAAGAATTCATTTCAACCGCCCAAGCAACACAAACCACACACAGATCATGTGAAAAGTAAAACCCCAGGTCTCAAAACCTGCTCATCACGACCACACTAGGATTTTCACTAAATCCCACCTTTGGAACTCAAAAGACGCATCATCTACAGCCTCGTATCATCCCCATCCATTAAAAATGGCTCTACCAAGGAATAAAACAAGAGGGAAAACCCTCTTACCTCCCGTGAGTTATTTAAACTTCACAAAATCGGTATCCACGTGTAGCCCTTGCAGCGTAGACTAACTTCTCCTCTTGCTCCGACAAGAACTGACGATCCGAACGCCGGGAAATCTAGAGAGAAGCCGACTTCTCTCTAAAACTGCTTTCTCCCTCACTACCGACACCAAGCCAAAAGAAGAGAAAATGTTCTTTCTTCACTTATTCTTTGTCCTCTTTATTTGACTTTATGACTACTTCTGACATATGGCTTAATATAGTTTATTTATCTCTTATCCTCTCACTCAAGCTCATGTGATACGGCTTCATGGGACACATTAGGTGTCCATTGTCAGTACCACATTTCTTTCATATCGCGCATTTCTCATGTTCGTCATATCGACACTGACACCTTGTGCCCCTGGAAGACGGAAATTCCCCCGCCTTTGAATTCGACGAAATTGACGTGAGAAATTTAGATTTCCGAGAGACGATTCCAACGGTGAAGTCCGTTTCATCATCCGAGATCTAAAAAAATTCTGAAATTTGACATAAATTACCATTTTACCCCATATTTAAAATTGTAATTTTCCTTGGTCTTGCTAAGGCTCCAAATAAATTAAGCCCAACCTATTATATTTAAACTCAACTTACTTAGCCCAAACCCATTAGCTTAAGCCTAATAGACTAGCCCAACCCGTCACACCCTCTCTAGTTCGACTCGAATGGCGAACCGAACTAAGTCCAGCATCACTAACTATAGCACTCGACTCTCTATCGACCCATTCTTTATCAAAGTTTAACTCAGATTCAGGTATATAAACAATTTCTGTAATAACAAAAATCATTTACATATACAAAAGAATTACCACCGGAGTGGTGTCCATCAAAATCTATACACATATACTAAGTCCCATTTACTTATACATGTACATTTGCTATTGAATATATTTTGTAGTAGCGGAATACAAAATATAATCATACTCCTTCATTGGAGTTTACATCTTATACAAACACTTATACATATAAGGCAGCCCTAATACAAAACATCAAAGATTATGGCAAAGTATAAGTGGAGCACCTATCTCTCGAGCCGGGCTCGCTTCACATGTGTGATGTCCTCGTCCTTACCTCCTCTTAGTACCTACACTGATTGAACACCGTGCTGTTTACGCCTTAGCGGGAACATAAGTACGGACAAACTACCAATGGTGACCGTCACAAGCTTATACATATGCATTTCATATATCTATACATATTCATATAACTTTTATTACTTATCATCTTTACATTCCTATTGCATGTTTAATCTTTTCCTCTATATGTTCTATGTCTGCATATCTCCTATTTGCTTTTACTATATTCCTCAAGTTTATACTTTGCATATTTCCATATTCATTCTATAACTTATTATTCTATGTCTTAAAGATAATTCTTATCTATACTTTTATCAGGATTCTCGCTTCTATACTTTTATATTCTATATTCATTCTATAACTTATTGCTTTTCATATCATAACATTTCTTTCATTATATGAATTTCTATCACATCTAGATTCTGTGGAGGCAAGAGTTTATACTTTACTATCATATCATATACCGTCATAGGTTTTCTTACATATACTTTCATGTGCTTTCATATACTATACTTTTACTATACTCTTTCTCTTTATATACTTTATGTACTTTTCATGTGTCTACCTTCATGCTATAGCCTATTACTTTTCATGTTCTATTACATATTCTTTTCATACTTTTGTACTTTTATATACTTTCTATAATTTTCTATGTGTTCATCTCCTTCAAGTGCTATAGCTTATCACATTTTTATGTTCGATTACATATCTTTTCATATAATTTTCTATGTCCCCTTATATCAGATTTCTTGTTCTTGTAATCTAAGACTATCATCGCATACAGCGCTTATGCTTCTCATATTATATCATGACACTTTATACATTCTTTATGATATACTTTTCATTTTCTTTATGTTCATGCCTCGCGAATACCTTAAAGCCGACACGGAAATAACCGTATGTACCGAGGTACTATCACGGCACGAGACAAAGATCTTTATATGACCCAAACTGGGTCAGATATACCCTGGAAGGTATCATCACCGTATGAGACAAAGGACTCATGCCATGTAACGATTCAAACGATCTATGTCATGTAATCTAAACGAGGCCTCAATATCTCGTATCTCAGACAAGCACAATGATCAGATCTTCCCTATAGCACGCCTATCTATCCATCTACTCCTGGCCAAACACAAGCAATCAGCTTTTATTACATTTTCGCATATATCTCAGGCATAATAATTTATTGTTATCATTCGCTTATGCAATATTATATACTATCATTACTTTAATATGTATTCGTTTCCTACATCTGCAGCTTCCATGTTACTGTTCTCATATTTCTCTACAATACATATATTCCTATATTTTTATCATGCATGTATTTACTCATTCATATATTCATATATGCCTACTGTCATATTACTTCGCTCTCATATTTCGCTATAATACATATATTCCTATATTTTTCTCATGCATACATTTACTCATTTATATATTCATATATACCTATCATTCAGGTACAGTACTCATTCTCGTGTTTTGTCATCTTTACTTATCTCTCTATCGCTCTAGCATTCTTATGCATTTCTATCATGTGTTCCTAGTATGTCTCCATCTATTCATTTAGGTATGTCTATCATATATTCATATCAGGTATCTACATTCATATCATGTCATCTACTTGTAACATTTTATATTTTGTTAACTTATATCTTCATATACTTTATCAAACTATCATATCTTATGACATATACCTATACATTTCTACACTTGTAATGCTTTACTTCAGATTTATCGTACTGTCCCATTCCGTAGAGCACAACAGTAGATTCCTCCTTGATAACTAAGAGGTACTTTTCTCATCTATGCCCTTTTACATATCAAATCTACATATATTGGCTATATTTCTTATTCATACCTACATCCTTTCTTACCATGTATTCCAATTAACTTTAACTAAGCGATTAGTACACTTTCTGACAACAATTCAATTCTTTTCAGACAATATGTGGGCACCAAATTCCATTAAATGGCATATAGATTTTGGACTCACTGATATCGATAGAGTCCAAGAATACCTATAATGGAGTCCTAACTAAGGAGTTATGCAAGCTAGCAAGCCGTGAAGAAAATCAAGAACTTTGCAGCACTCGCAGCAGCTAGCCAGTGATCCATCAGTTTTTGTCATTTTTGGGGTTCTTAAATTCACATTTGACAATGGTTCTTTGTAATCATTTGAAGCTAAGGTGCTAAGGGTTCTTATCCAACTGGAATCACCCAAATCGGAGCACCGAAACTCAAGATAAACAACCGGCGACTACTCTATGTTCAAAACCGAACCAGAAATTGGCTTGAACATAGCCCCACTTTGAGTGAATTTCTCTGGGCCAAATAGAGTCGACTTGAAGGTACTCTATTTGAGGGTGTTTTGTTCTCTTGAAGTCTAGTTCTAACCAACAACTTGAATCAC